>JAGTTF010004431.1:0-12046 GCA_019095985.1 Streblospio benedicti | reverse complement strand
GGGTTTTGAGCCATTCTTTGATGGTTTTGTTTCACTTTCAAGTGATATAAGGGATCAAAACCCAAATTTAAAATATTTGAAAACACTGGGGGCACTCCAGTTTTATTTTGGCGATTTTTTTCCCATTAAAATAAAAACACTGGTTTAGGTCCTTGTTAAGGGTCTTTTTGAAGATGATTATAGTATTGCACCTCTTATAAGTTTACTTGTCCCGATCTTGTGTCAGGACATGTAACAAGGGGTGTTAAAAAAAAATTTTGGGGGGGTTTTTTTTGGGTGACCTTGCAGGAAAAAAAATTTTAGCCCCTATTGTGACTGAAAATCCTTCTCGGAAATCACATGTTGATCAATTGAAAAGGAATTCCCTAATTTACCCTGTTTGTGCTGTGAACGATCCATGGTTGAAAAAAAAAGAAAAGGAAAAGATTCAATGTCAGCCCTCTGAGAAAAATTCTAGCATTTGATGAGGTTTGGAAAAAAAAATTTTTTCTGGGTAAAATGATTGCTGAACAAAAAAAAGCCCCAGAAATTTCAAAAGTATTTTCCCATGGCTGTTATTATTAAGTGTCTTTGTTTGTTTTTTGAAAACTTTTGTTCTGATGAAAGGAAACCAGATGAAATTCTGATGAAAAATTGGGCTATCAGACACCAGATTTTTGTCCAAAAAATAGATCTGAAATTCTAAAGCTGGCACATGAGAATGTTTTATCAGGTCTTTTGGGGATAAAACAAATTTATCAGAAAGTATCTGTTTTTTTTTTGGCCTGTTGGGGAAAGGATTTGTTAAATTTTGTGATTTGCCATTTGAGGGGTTTGGGAAAACCAAATCGACACCTCAGGCCCCTTTTAAACCTTTCCCCCGCATTTGAAGAACCTTTTTTGGGGAAGAAAAATTCAGACCTCTATCCATCTATGGTTACAAAGGTCATTGGCTCAAAGTGCTGTTGGAAATAATCCCATTGTGGATTTTGATTTTCTAGATTTTTTTGGCCGACTTAAAACTTTAAAATATCCCCCTTTTGGGTTTTTGTTTGCTGAACCTTTTTGGGCCCGCTTGGTTGATAAGGGGCCTTTTTTATGTTGTTTGGGACCCTTTTGGGCAGTCTTTGAAATGTTGATATCATCCATGTCAGATCATCAACAGACATATGACTCATTTGATTTTCATAACAGCGTTGGATCATTTTGTTTGTTCTGAAAATGAGATTCATGATCAAGTGGTAGATGAGAATCCTTCTTCCAAATTCATTACATTTAAAACTTTTGATAAACCAAAAGCTCTTTTTGACTGATTTTATTATTCCTTCAGATTTTGGTCTTAACAGGTATAAAATTGGTAATTCAAACTACATCATTGTATCTCTTAAAAGTGGTGACCAGTTAAAAGTGTGCACCTCAGAAGATAACAAATATAGGATTGTGAACTACAAATCTTGGAACATTACTATGGATTTTATTGTTGAATTGTATCAAAGATTCATGGACATTAACATGTGTTTGAATATGATTAATATAACATTGAATATGCTATTGCTTGCCCAATGTTTGTTTATTTAAATTATTATTAACAAATTGCTTAGATGGAGTTACATAGATAAGTGTTAATGCTATATTGAATTTTGATATTGGAGTTTCGACATTGGACATTGTATAATTGAAATTTATTTGTGTGAACAAATAGTAAAAATGGTATTTAGTTGATTTTTTATGTCTGTGATGTAATGTTAAAGACATTTTCATGTGCAATGTTTTAAGTTTGATTGTGTATAATGTAGTATGGTGTAACATATATAATTATGAAACATTACTGTTAATTGTAAATAATTTATGTTATTGTGCAGGTTATAATCATCATTAATATGTTAATATATTATTATATTGTAAATATTATATAAAATTAGATATTTTCTCTGAAAGAAAGTTTTGGAAAAAACTTTCTTTTGCTCCAGGGAGGGGGGTGTGACGTGTTTAGGTTGTAAAAAAAGTAAATGTTAATTGTATAGTGATATGCTTACATCATGTTACCAAAGGTGTTGATTGGTAAATCAATATTATTATGTATTATTGATGTTTTGTATGTATGCATGTACTATCTGGTACGTCGGAGGTTTCAGAAACAAAGGTTTATGGATTATTTTTGTTTACTCTAGAATGTGGAATGTTCTCAATGCATTACATAATTTGTTAAGAATAATGTTGGGTTGTTCTAGAATGTGGAATGTTCTCACCACCTTACATATATATATAAAAGGCAGTTCTCCCGAATAATTTAATAGATAGCATTAGTTTGAGTTTCAGTTTGTGAATTAGTTTGAAGAGTTTGATTTGTTCATCTTTGCCATCAAGTTTGATTCAACCCTGAAGGGGGGGGGTCAGCAAAAGTTGACGAAAGTTGACGGGGGGGGGGGGGAGGGAGAGTTGACGAAAGTTGACGGGGGGTGTCGGTAAAACTTGACGAAAAGTTGACGACGGGCGGGGGTGTTCCCGAAAAGTAGTGAAAATGTGTGTGTCTGTGTGTGTGGGGGGGGGGCACCAATTTTGTACTGTACTAACTTAGCTTTGTATCTTTACTTCTCTTGTAAAGTTACCAATTTAGTACTAAATATATACTTGAACAGTTACACTGGCAACATTTGTAGAGGAATAGACTGAGGACATTGTGATATCATATAAATCATAGGGAATATAGCTTGAACCGGTGATTTAAGCCAGTTTGGTCATCTTAGTTACCACATATATGAAAGAAACTTTGTGGTTCATAATGGTTCATATATAAATTTGTCATTCAAAACAAAGTAACAAAATAATTTTAAAGTAATGAAGAACTCAACTGTTTCTTATTCAATTTGCTGGCCTATTTCAAACACCATGACCACGTGCTTTTTAGTGATTCAGTGTATTACGTAATACTTATCACAATGGATAAAAATACAAAATTTCAAACAATATATCAACAATTATTAAAAGTATATCCTCAAAATCAGAAAAGTGACGTACAGAAAAAGGCCGTTGAGTTATGGAAGAAGGTGAAAAGTGGTGAGAGAGACTATGATAGTGTACTTGCAGAACTCCAGCAAAAGGCATCATGTTCAAAAGCAAAACTTACTGGGTGGTGGGCAAAAGTTGCCAAGAAGAAAGATGATAATGCTGAAGATAACAAACACAAGTCAATCAGTAACACTGTTACATGTAGTAAGCAGGAACCAGAGCCAAGTGAGTCAAGTTGCAGTGATTCTCAGCCACAACGCACCAGCTACAACACACCAGCTCAAGATAAGTTGAATGCAAAACTTGATGATTTAAACAAGCAAATTGCAGGCTTTGCTCATTTGCAGTTAACCGTGGGTTTGACTGTGGAGAACAAAAAAAGTTTAAAGATGTTAGAGCAAGAAAAAATTGAAACAGAAAAGACACTCAAACGAAGAGAAATAGAAAGGAAAAGTCAGCAAAAAACAAGGGCCAGGAAGGCAAATGTTTTAAAGGAATTAAAAGAGGAACACCCTGAAGTGGCTTCCAAATTGACAAAGCTGGAGACAAGAGAAGAACGAGGAAGACCACCATTAGAAGAGTCCATGCCTGGTCTGCATGAAGCAATATTGTCTATAGTGGTTCCAGATGCTGGTGCTGATGAGAGGAGAAGAACAGAGCTTTTTAAATCAGTAAACAGTTTGGATGGTTTAAAGGCAAAGCTAGAAGAAAAAGGATATACATTAAGCCGCACATCAGCATATTATCGACTTGTTCCAGCAAATACCTCACATCGCGATGGCAAGAGACATGTTCATACTGTCCCTGTCAGTTTATGCCGTCCCCAAAGTGATCTTCGTAAAAAGCATGCTGATGCTCATTTTGCAACTGCTTCAGTAAAGTTTGCTCATGAATTAGCATCTCTTTTCTCTGGTGAAAATGTGTTTTTTCTGTCCCAGGATGACAAGGCACGTGTCCCCCTTGGGCTGCCGATATCAAAGAAGCAAACAGCTATTCTTATGCATTTGGAGTATAAAGTTTCACTTCCTGATCATGACTTTCCAATTGGAGAACGCCATAAGCTAATACCAAGTGTGTATGCAGCATGTTTAAAGAAACATGACCAAATTGGGTATAGTGGCCCAACATACATTGGTATACGAAGTGGTAAGCATGATAAGAGTTGTGCAGGATCACACTTGGAAGATTTTGATACTTTGGTACAACTAGAAGAATTCAAAGGTGCATGCCTTAAAGGCCATGAAGTTAAGCCCCTTGTCTTTGTATCAGTTGATGGAGGCCCCGATGAGGCACCAAGGGGTACACAAACACTTGCTGCATGGACAAAGCACTTCCTGAAATACAATCTAGATTGTGTGTTTGTCTTCACTCATGCACCAGGCCACAGTGCATACAATCAAGTGGAACGTAGGATGGCCCCCCTTTCTAAAGATGTTGCCAGTGTTATTCTTCCATTTGACACTTTCGGATCTCATCTCGATGGAAGTCACAAGACAAAAAATGTTATTATTGAAAAGCAGAACTTCAAGGCTGCTGGGGAGATTCTTGCGGAAATATGGTCGGAGAGCATTATTGATGGGCATGCTGTTGTTGCAAAATATGTTGAGCCACCACAGAGAGAACGAGGAGCTGTCAGGTTTGATCAATCTGAGGCATGGAAAAAAGTTCACGTGTGTCAATCGCAGTACATGCTTCAGATAATCAAGTGTCAAGACCACACCTGCTGTAGACCTTTCAGGACCAATTATGCAGATTTTTTTCCTCAACGATTCCTCCCACCACCGATTCCTTTATCAACTACTGTAGATGGTCTAAAGGTTGACCCAGATAATGGACACTACCATTCACTGTTCCATGCTCTTCACTTAAATCAAATAACCCCAGCATCATGCTTTGACCACTATTGCCCCTCTCTGCAAAAAGTTGACAACAAAGGGCAGACAGTGATAAAGAAAAGGACGTGTTCGAAATGCAACAAGTACCATCCTACCATATCCGCAATGATTGCACACAAAGTGCACTGTAATGAGCCCCATGAGCCTGAAGAGACTGTCAGCGGTGACATTTCAATGGATGAAAGTATACAAGCAACAGTAATTGATTTTGAGACCATCTTATCACAGCTTAAGACGTCTACTTATGGTGAGCTCCAAAGAGTGGTCAACAGTGTAGTTGTACCACCTCTTCAAAGTTGGGATTCTGTGACAATGCCACCAAATCACATTGACCAACTTGCACTGGAAGTAGATGTTAATAAGCCAGAAAATCTTTTCCCAATCGTTACTGACATTGACGGCAATTGCTTTCCTCGAGCAATAGCAACAAGCATTGGTTTGGGGCAGCAGGGCCATCTCGAGATTAGGGTCAGAATGGTCATTGAGGCAGTTCTGAATGCAGCTAGTTACCTTAATAATAGTAATCTCCAGAAAGGCGCCAATGCTCATTCTTCACAGAACCTCCCCCTTGCGTATGCAACATACAGCAGTTCTTATAATGGAGGAGAGCAACATGGACAACTAAATGATGATGAAATAAAGGAGCTGTATGAAAAAGAAGTCTTGGCATTGACACATAATGGTTCATACTGTGGCGTATGGCAGATCCACCAGGCTGCTTCAGTGCTTGGATGTACCATTAAGGCATACTATCCAACAGATATGGCTGATTTTCTGGTACAAGATATGGCTCGAGCATTTCATCCCATTAATAGGAAAGATACAGAGACACCAGAGAAAACAATCCACATCCAGTGGACCTCAACACGTGGGCAGGGACATGCACCAAACCACTTTGTGCCACTTCTGGCATTAGAGTAAATGAGTCAAATAGATGGTTAGAGTCATTTCATTATTTCACAACATGTCTTTACTTACCAATATCATTGACAGTTTCATCAACTGCTGTTGACATCCTCGGAATGACCATCTGTGCATGTCAGGCAATCAATCTTCCCGGCCGCTGCTGAGAAGTGGGTCATAGACTCGCGAGCGTTGGTGGGCCCCTCATCCCAGTTCATATTAAACCTGCCCGATGGTTCTGATGTTGAGATAAACCGGGGAGCCCACCAGTTCTCGCGAGTCTATGACCCACTTCTCAGCAGCGGCCAGGAAGATTGATTGCCTGACATGCACAGATGGTCATTCCAAGGATGTCAACAGCAGTTGACGAGACTGTCAATGATTTTTGTAAGTAAAAACATGTTGTGAACTAAAGGAATGACTCAACCTACACATCAACACAATGAACATGTTTAATGATGTAAAAATCAGTGCTTTGTATCTTTATGAAGATAGTATTTGTTAGAACGTTTGTTTATAAATCACATGTTAAATAAATGCTCTCTATTTGTTCGAATGTTTGTTCATAATTCACATGTTAAATAAATGCTTTGTATTTGTTTGAATGTTTGTTTATAATTCACATGTTAAATAAATCATATGTATTTGTTCGAATGTTTGTTTATAAATCACATTATCATGATTATATATTACTCATGACACACAATTGATGTATGACATGACCTGACAAAGCTGCACACATTCAATTTCAATAAGGCATATTTTAGATATGGTCTACCATAGATGGTTATATGAGGAGGTAGGACTTGGGGTGACGATGTCATGAAATTTACATCGCAGCCATAGTTGATTGAGGGTGGGTAGGTGTGAGTCCAATAACTTAGTAAAGGATAACAAAGGGACTGTTATAATTCAAAATATCGTTCAAAATAACATCATTCAGCAATCGAAAAGAAAACAAGGGTAAGAGGAAACAGGCAGACCCAAACTCATGGCAATGTAACATCAGGAAGAAATCAAGAAGAGAAGGGAAGGCTTATGTATCAAAGAAAGGTAAACTTGTGCCAGCCAGAGAAATGAAAACATCGTGTAGTAAAGAAAAGTGCAAGTTTTCATGTGGGACAGTTACAGATGAGCAAAGGCAACTGATTTTTCATGAATTCTGGCATACTGGAAGTAAGGAAAGACAGTCAGACTTCATTGCAAATTTAGTAACAGAAGAGAAACCAAAGACTAAAAAAGTAGATTAAAAAAGAGATGGGCGTACTGTTGTAAGGTCTTATGCTCTACCCATTGACAACAAAAGAGTGAAGGTTTGCAAAGCAACATTTGTAAACACTTTATCTGTTTCAAGAAGCTTTATCAGTACAGCGTTATCTAAGAGAAATGCTTCTAATCTGACAGAAGCTGACAAACGGGGAAAGCAATCCCCTGCTAACAAGATTGATGAGGAAAAGCTGAACCTGGTACGTCAGCATATTAAAAGCTTTCCAACATTACCATCTCACTACGGCCGTAAAGACTCAACTAAGCAGTACTTAGATTCCAGATTAAATTTAACTAAAATGTTCGAGCTTTACAAAGAAAAATGTCCTAGCCACAACACATAATCCAAACTTGGATGTTTAAGTTTCCATTACCCCTAAAATTAACAAAAAGGACAAAGTTGTTGAATTTAGTATATATGCCACGTTTGATGCCAATCGATGTAACTATAATATATAAAATGTATTTCCTACAGTCGGAAAAAGCAAAATCTGCAACTTAGAGACAGTAAGTTTTTTGAGAACTCCACTACTTAAGGAGTCATGAAATTTAGATTTAAGTACGGTTAGTGTTGTCTTCATTCACTAAATGAAACTTGCCATTGGGAGATTGTAGACTCATGATCAGACAACTATGCTGGCGAATGGAGAATGAGACGTTTAAAAGGGAGAACCAAGAACTTAGACTGTGAGTGTGCCCGTGTGCTTGACCAGCAGAGAAGAAAACAAATTGTGTTAATGTATTAATTTATTCTTACTTATTTCAACTTCAACTTCAATCATTTAAAGGCCAACATCAACTATCAACTAACAATTTAGACAGTAACGAAAGGTATATATGAGAAATGTTTCATACACAGTGAAACTCTAAACATCCATATAAGAATCCACACTAGAGAGAAAGAATATCAGGATATATATACATATGTTGCAGCTCTGGCTGCTTATGTTAACAAACTCTGACGTAACGAGTTGCCCCGTGTGATGCTGCGCCGGCGTGACGAGCTGCATTTATAAATCACTCAACGACGATGACGAGAATCTATCTGGGCTGAGGCAAGAACTGCAGACAAAAACGGCAAACAAGAAATGCAAGTCTCACTGAAGCACATGCAGTGTTGCATTTAGGATTATTTCTATTATTTCTATTATTTTTTCAATAACTAAAACACGGTGTGGGGCAGCTTCTCCGCATTGTGGATTACGATGAAGGCAGCAAATTTAGGAGAATTTAACTAATGTGTTACTCAAGTTTTGGGTTAGTCAGCCCCAAATACTAAATTCCGAGCCTTTTCTTAGTTTCTGCCTCACCTAAGTCCATAGTGAATCATTTATAGTGCTAAATACGAGTGTAGGATGTCTTTTCTTAGATCAAATTATACACAATTGGTCCTTACTTCGATTATTGCCACTTTTTGTAGAATAGGTGTGTCGATCTGTACTGCATTTTATTTTGCTGTCATTGTCCTTACGAAATAGTGCAATAGCTAATTTAAAGTACTGTACTTGCTATTTGATATTAATAATGACAGCAATGTGCAGCAAGGGGTCCTTATGCACTTATTCTGACACTTAAAGGGCCTCCGGGCTTCGTCGGTACACGGACTTGGTACATATGATTATGAGCTTGCTGGGTACATTACCGACTGTGCTGGTGACCAATACATAACGCAACCAGCATCAGCGGGAAAGGTAGTTGGGTAAGGTATATACTCGCCCTGACCACTAGTCCACTACTTATTGGCGAGATCCTTTCCAATACTTCACATTAGACATATCAAAAACCAGCATTTCATCCCCTTGCAAAACAATGTTGTCAAGAAAAGAAAAACTAATGAACCTCAGCGAAGTATGACAGATATATTTGCAAGCAGCTGATAGGGAATCAACCATGGATGAACAGCAGCCAGGGTCCCAGATTAGCACTCGTCCCATGGTAGTCTGTGGGACTACCATATTCTAAATCTTACTAGTCCTACCCAAAAAGATGGTCGTCCTACTTTTCATGTAAAAACGTACAAAGTAAAGAAAAATCAATGACAAAGGTGTTTTTTATTCTTTTATTTTGAACCATTTTATTCTCTGACTGCAATTCTCATCGCAATTAAATCAGTGACCTTCCTCCAATGGCAGCGTCTATGTCATCTTCATTGCTGTCAGAATCTATTTCAGAGTCCGAGTATTCAACTCCAAAAATAAAAATGTTACATGCAATTAATGTTTGAAAACAGTAGTGATGGGAATCGGAGGTAGTATTGACAATCGATAATCGGCAGCCCTGGCATGGTCTATTATCGATATATTATAATTATATTCTATCTCTATATTTCTATCTCGGCCATTGTAGATACGGGTATTATCGCCCGCATATTAGTTTGTAAAGATGCCGTGATGCGGCGCTGCGGGCGTTGGTATGTAAACAAGAAACTTGATTGCTGTCAAATATACAAATGCATTGAGTGGAATTTTATAAAATGTGAACAGATTTTAACCCCTTGGACGCCATTTGTCAACAAAAGTCGACATACGTAAATTACTTCTATATGCCAACAGTCGACAAAAGTCGACAGGCTCACTCAAAAAACTGTTCGAGTTTGACTGCCATGTTCGTATGTAAACACTCATGGTTCTAGTCTCAAATTCCGGTGTGTCAACAACAACAACTTTACCTTGACATTTCGATGTATTTCAAGAAGTAAATAAGCAGCATAGTGTTAATATTTTAATTCTATTAGTGTGAACGAATATTTACCCATCAAACACGCATAATCTCCTGCAATTTTGAGCCCTGAAATACTGTTATTTGTGTTCACAAAACCATGGCTTGTCATACATGGTTGGAATCCTCGTGAAACCAGCTATTCACAGAGACCTTATACATATGTGAAACTAGGCTCGTCAACGTCATATACTGATATCTATTTTTAGCCTTGAAAGTTGTATTCTTAGGTTCAATCGTCAGCAAAAGTATGTTGACACTGCTAAGGAATCCAAATCAGCCTTTATCAAGAGCGCTCTTAACGATTCTATACCAGCGCCGCGCGCTGCGCAAGGCTGATTTCCGGGAACTACCGGTTTTTGGTGAGATCAGCCATCTTGTGACGAACTAGAACATTTTAATGAAGAATTTATCATATTATTCGTCATCCATGCCCCATCTTATTGTATCTTGGATACCGGATCACAAATAAAGCGTTTGGCAAACTACCCAATAAGTGTGGACGTCGAAGATCTCGTATTTCTGTCAAAACAGATGATGTGTTTGTCGGGTGATAGAATGATGCCTGTCAAAGACCCATGGCAATAAAAGAAATCAAGTTTGAACACGTTTTTGGTCCGTATTATTGTAAGTAAAAATATATTATTATGAAATAGGGATTGTTTATGGTGTTTTTTGTGTCTATCCTGGATAAACGTCGCTGCACTTAAAATTTCTACTGATACTACGACATTTAAAATCAACCACGCAAGCTGTCAAATGAATGGACGATTACTCGAAATTGTCAAAATTTAACTTGATGCTGTATCTTTATTTATAATGGTAAAAATAAGAAACTAGACCGGCTCCTGAATGTGTGCTGTAAATGTGAAAATGTTCTGATGAAAAGCGTAAGAGCTTCAAAGGATCATATTTCAACTATGACAACTGAAGCCCCCCACTGTGAATAACACGTCACCCAAAATGCGTGTCTGGCACTGAGGGGGTATATAGTGAATTTACTTCCGGCTTCGAGAGGGTTAATGTTTTGTCACTTGTAATTGTTGTGTATAATATCGCTATTCAACTGTAGCTATCGATAATCGAATCGGGGCCCCCAAACGATGCATAATAACGATATTTCTATCGATCAGTGCATCACCAGAAAACATTGATGAGATCAATGTATAGGTAAGTGCAAACATCTTGATCTTGATCTTTATTATATGTGTCGCAGGAACAGACACTGTTATAAGGTGACGGGAAATGTTACATGGTTCCCAGCAATTGGTGAAAGCTAAATTCCAGGTCATTTAAAGGTATTTTCAATGGTTTTTCATCAAATACCAGGTCAATTTTTTTTCTATCAAATTAAATGGCTTTCTGTAGTATATTGTAGTAATCAAATCGAGCCAAAAATATTGCAAAAATAGATAATAAATAAATTTAATTTGTTAGTTTGTGGTGTGGTAGAATCAGGCAGGCCAACAGACCCTGATTCAGAGCTACTGTAGTCCCCATGGACATGCCGGTCCTATAATATGATCAAATGTCTCTTGGTTAGTATTAGTCGATTTTAT
This sequence comes from Streblospio benedicti, assembly GCA_019095985.1. NCBI lineage: Eukaryota > Metazoa > Annelida > Polychaeta > Spionida > Spionidae > Streblospio > Streblospio benedicti. The sequence continues at coordinate 717 of JAGTTF010004431.1, read as the reverse complement.
ATCCATAGGCAAATTCATTATTGGCGTGTTAAAATTCACAATATTTTAGGCTCATGAATAATTTTTATATAACCCGAGGCGCCATGAGGGAAGTAAAAAAAACACACGATAGTTTCTATCAAATATTAGCATTTAGAGGTCATCCATCGGACAGTAAGTTGGAAATTGATAGTCGTCCAGTGCAAAATCATAGTCGGCACGGACGATCGGACGAGTGCTAATCTGGGGGACTGGCAGCAGCAGCAGCAGCAGCAGCAGCAGCAGCAGCAGCAGCAGCAGCAGCAGCAGCAGCGACAACCTGCTGAATTTGTCACTACATCAAGCAGCCAAAGTGGGTGGTTTTCACTACTAGCAACAGCAGTAAAATGGGCAAGTACACAAGAGATATGAACAAAGTAAGGGTCAAAGAGCATATACTTGATTATGAACAGATTATCGCGCTTTGTCGGGAGAGATGAAACTTTGTTTGGAGATAGAAAAAAAATAAAATCGGGGCAATCCACGTCATTCATCTAAAGTGTGGAGACTGAGAAACCTTACTATGCATTATTAAGAGACACGCGTGTGCAGGATGTATTTACTCAGAGAGCTGGTCCCCATACGAAATACTAAATGATCAAGGGTACAGTCCTTTTGTGGTTAAACATAAAACCACATTCAAACAAGAGTACAAACACTTACAGGGGAAAAAGTAAACGTCAAAACCAATCACATAGA
>JAGTTF010004428.1:0-10687 GCA_019095985.1 Streblospio benedicti | reverse complement strand
CAGAATTTACAGATAATAACCACGGAAGCTCTTTTTATATGAGTGTATATAATGCTATATAATGTTATAGCGTGCATTCATGCCGGGTGAGGCTATGCTTTTACGCATAGGTGGGAGCTGTACATCAAACTACTGCTTATATTACTCATATAAAGAGCATCGGTGATAATAACTATATCAGTTTAAAAACATGTAATGAAATCTTACAACAACTTTTCCCACACATTCTGGAATTGCAGTCCACGATATATATAATTCATCAATGTAGAGTACAACACGTTTACAATAACATATAAAATCATTAAAATTATCACAATAAAAGTGGCATTTCTCATGCTCGAAGCAAGACATTTTTTATCAAGTATTGAGTCGAAAGGATTTGAATGAAGTATAGGGATTTCTTTTATTGATCCGTTTCGTTTGTTTTTATTTGATATATCCGCGCAGTGTGTGTGTGAGTGATTAATATTGTTTTACCAAAATATTGAATCTGTCTTAAACGATGAAAAGTCATAAGACAGGCTGTCCACATAAGGCAGGTTTGTGTGTGTGTGTGTGTGTGTGTGTTTTAACAGTCTATTAAAGTAATTTACCTTTTTATGTAATAAAGTAAGTCCAATAAAGTTGGAACCACCGCATCACTTTGACCATCATTTGCATTTGGATTTTGTGGCTTCTCGATATCATGAACTTTAGTCCGATGTTTTTCTAATGCGGAGAGACGAATGTATGTTTTTTGACAGTCTGGACAATGATATCTGCCATTTACATCTTTCCAGCTCTCTACCATTGTGGTATAGGCATCTTCTGTTTCAAGTTCATCTTGTATGTTTTGATTTTGTTCTTTGTGAGTGAGGCTACGTCTTATCATTCTGGCTTGTTGGGATAACCACTCGTACACTTGCTCCGCAGGCAGTGATGCAAGATGTGGAGGAGGTTTGTTTCGCTGTTGGTTCATCATCATTAAAGTCTTTGATGCCAAAGTGATGTAACGCTGCAGCAAGTACGTAGCCTTCAAGCACATCATCGAGAAACTTCTGATGTGGCCTGCAAAAAAAAGATAAAATACTGATATCAATGAAACATCATTATTATCAATTTAGTGTAATTATACTGAACTCTGATTTAAAGTCTAAATTTTTGTACTATGTAGCCCTTTTTGCCTAATGGAAAAGCATGAACATTTATTTCTGACAAATACCCACCCCTTAATGTTTTAAGTGAAGATTGATACCTGAAAGCTTTAACAACCTCATCAGCTCCTTTTACATTTCTTCGATTCACTAGGTTTCTAAGTGAATACAGGGAACCACACGTAGCACTTTCTTTGTAAAGAAGTTGGTAGATCAGCTGCAAAAAGAACAATGTTTGAGAGTCACAGTTATTACTGTCACATAATAATATGTAATATATAATAATGTCACACTAATATACAAATTTATTTTATTAGCACAATGTAATACACATTCATTAAATGATCATAATATAATGTAATATATGAAAAGTAATCCAGTAATAGTTTATAGAACATGAACACAGAATATCAAAATTCAATTAATAATAATAATAGTTTATTTTTAGAGTATCACATTCGTAAATTCACACTCTTGATACTTAACAATGTGACTGGAAATACTTAATAAAAATACCTTATTAGTTTTAAATGGAACATATTACATCACAGCTTTAAAAATTGACAAGATATTAAAAATGAGTTATAAAATAGAACAGAACTCTTAAGTACTGTAAATTGCTTAATTAAAACAATTTAGTCATATGAAAATCATAAGAGGACACAGGAGTAATAGTATTAACAATAAAGTCTGATCAGAATATGAGTATTTTAGCTTCCAAATGCTTTCAAAAACATGTGAGTTTTCAGGAGCTTTTTGAACTCCTCCAAGTCTTAATTCTTTTGGGAGTTCATTCCACAGTCTTGGAGCCACTACACTAAATGCTCGACCCCTGAATATCTCGAGATTTGGGTATTTACACTCCAGTAGGTTTTGATCACTTAGATCACTTCAATTAGAAAATCTGAGAGACTTGCTGAATATTTCATGTGATGCGTAAATCAAGATTATCCTGAAAATGTTAACAACTATAAAATACTGCACCGGAAGTTACCATGAGAGTGGATGCGCACGTACCGAGGATAAGCACTTCGTTTGCAATCGTCAGAGGAGAAAGCACGAACATTTTCCCGGATAAAATTTCGCAGGTAATACGAGTTTTATAGCTTGACTAATTTTCTGTAATAGGGGAAAATGAAGAGCTAACACTTCTGCACTTTGTAATCATAGTGTGGGGTACAATAGATTTAGCTTAATGGAGTATTTCATGCTCGAATTTCTACTTTAAACACTTTGCCTTTGGATTTCTCAATGTTGACAAATGTGGTTTGGGGAAGATCGCATAATTGCAACCCAAATATACACTGTCAATGGCGAAATGAAGGCTTAAATAAGTCGCCAAAGTATGTACATTACATGAATAGTATAAAGAATATGAATTACAATTATATGATAGAGAAATGGGTGCCCAAAAATTTGGGATATTTATAGCGTTCTAGAATTCAAAATGGCGCTGACATGCTTAATTAGCGTGGGTCACGTGACCAGATAGCTGGGGGCAAACGCGTGTTTAATATCAATACCCCAAGATATAGTTTTTTCATGTGGCATAGAAGGCTATATACAGTTACTAAACTGACTATCAGTCCATTGTATACATATGTACATTGCAATCAATGTATTATACAAAACTTTTTCTCTGTTATTCAGATCATGGACCCAAACAGGCTCAAACAACAGCTGCTACAGCAGATGACTGCAATGATACATCAAGCTCTAGGGGCACAAGATGGTCAGCTAGATGATCCAGAAGTGAACCAAAACCCTACAACTGAAGCTGTGGATCATGACTATGCTCAAGACATGGTCAACATCGATGATGTCGCGAGTGAAGTTGAAATCACAACAGATGGGCAGCAACAAACAGAGGTCAGTGATCTGGCCTACCAGATGCTGCAATCAATAAAGACTCAAAAATCACTAGTAGATGATTTGCCCACAAGGGCCCTGACAGTGGAGGAAATCCTCCAAGAAGAGAAAGAAGCGACACCTGCTCCCTCAACATCAGGTGCTAAAACCCAAAGCCCTTCATTCCAGCTTGAACAGTTCAGAGCGGCATTAATCAAGGAAGAAAAAGGAAGTAAAGTGAATCAGGATTTGGCAGACTTTTGTAATCTAATGCTTGAAAACGGACTAAGTGAGGATAAACTCAAAGAGACACTCTCGAGATATCTCCCTCCAGAGAACACAGAGATTGGACCAGTACGGGTCAATCCTATGATTTGGCAGTTAATGACTGCTAATGTGAGATCACAAGACATAAAGCTGCAAAAACAGCAGAACTCAATTGCGAAAAGCATGGCGGCATTAGCCAGTGCACTAGATGATATCAAACAGGCTGCGGATACAAATCCAGAACTCAATCAAACTTTTTCCAAGCTCTGTGATGTTTTCGCGTTGCTGGCGAGCCAGAACAAGGATAAAAACCTGAGAAGGAGGGAACTTATCAAGCAGGACCTCAACCCAGCTTACAAACATATCTGTGCAACAACTGTGCCTATAACTGGTTGGCTGTTTGGAGACAGTCTTGATGAGGTCATCAGAGACCAGACAGAGGCCAACAAAGTTAGTAGGCAAGTGGCTCGAGCATCTCGCGGATCACCTTCAAGAGGAAGGCCTTACAGCAGAAACTTCCGTGGGGGGAGAACCAACTATGGAATCGACCAAGGTGTTGCCACTGCGAAGTCGCTTGCTAGGGCTGCAACCCACCCGTACCAACGTCAGCACCAGGGTTTTCCCAGGGGCCGCGGATCTCCTCGGGGCCAAGGCCAAGCTTCAACCCGAGGCAAGAATGCCAACTACAACAACAGGAAGAAGTAACTGACAAGGTACAGTTTAAGGCAGGTTCAATCAGATTCCATATCACTGAATGGACAAAGTTGACTTCTGATAACTACATTTTAGATATGGTTAAACATGCACATCTTAGGTTTGTTGATGGACAGTTACCTCCTAAGAATAAAGGTTTAAAACCTTACAAAATGAATGTTGGGGAAGTTGAGGTTGTAAACAATGAAATTGCCAAACTGCTGGATAAGGGTGTGATTGAAGAGGTTGTAGAAAGTGATGATTTACATTTGTCGAATATTTTCCTCAGACCAAAACCTGGTGGATACAGGATGATTTTGAATTTAAAACCTGTTAATGAGTACATACAGTATCACAAATTCAAAATGGACACATTGGAATCCATTATCAAACTCATGAGACCTGGTTGCTTCATGTGTTCTTTAGACCTATCAGATGCTTATTATAGCGTGAGTGTTGCTGAAGAGCATAGAAAATTTCTCTGTTTTCCATGGGAAGGTTCTGGTTCGAGGAAGATTTTTCAGTACACTTGTTTGCCAAATGGGTTGAGTTCAGCACCTAGAGATTTCACAAAGCTCCTTAAGCCTCCACTGTCTCATTTAAGGTTACAAGGGGTCACTGTCACCATCTATATAGATGATACATATATACAGGGCATGAATGTAGAGGAGTGTAGGCGCAGTCTCAATCTAACCAATGAGTTGCTACAAAAACTAGGGTTTTGTATCAATCAAAAAGAAATCAGTCTTTGAACCATGTCAGAAGTTAACAATGCTTGGATTTATTCTCAATTCAACAGAAATGACTGTTAGGCCTACGAGAGAGAAAAGTAGAAAAGTGGGTGACATGTGTCATAGGCTCCTGGGTGAAAAATATTGTACAATAAGAGACTTGGCTAAGTTGATTGGGACTCTAGTTGCAACTTTCCCAGGGGTAGAATATGGCCCTCTCCATTACCGGGACCTGGAAAGGTTTAAGGGTAAAAAAAGCTGAAAGAGAACAGGGGAAACTTTGAAACACAGATAGAGCTACCTGAGAGACCTAGAATCGAAATTCAATGGTGGATAGATAACATTGCTCAAAGCATAAGGGCCATAGATCATGGGCCTCCCACAGTACAATTGGTGACAGATGCAAGTCTGTCAGGGTGGGGAGCAGTGCTTGGGGACACATCCACTGGTGGTAGATGGTCAGATGATGAAAGTAAACAGCACATAAACTATCTTGAATTGAAAGCAGTACTATTTGGTCTCCAGAGTTTGTGTTACAATTTCAAAGACACACATGTTCGAGTACAAATTGATAACTCGACAGCTGTTTGCTATGTGAACTCTATGGGTGGTATAATTTCTGAGACTTGTGATGACATGGCAAAACAAATAGTGGACTGGTGTGTCAAGAATGGGATATGGATAAGTGCCTCGCACATCCCAGGGAAATTGAACATTCAAGCAGATGAGGCTTCTAGAGTATTCAATGATCGAATAGAATGGCAATTGGATAAGAAGGTTTTTCAAACTGTAGTTGAAAAACTAGGCAAGGTCAATATAGACTTGTTTGCATCAAGGTTGAATGCACAATTAGACCAGTATGTATCGTGGCACCCTGATCCAGGGGCCATTCATATTGATGCCTTTACTCTGTCATGGGCTGGAAATGCTAATTATATCTTTCCGCCTTTCAGTCTCATCAACAGATGCCTTCAAAAGCTCAGCCTCGACAAAGCCAGATCAACCATCATTGTACCATTGTGGCCAAATCAGTGCTGGTTCTCACTGATCACAACTATGCTGACACAAAGACCACTCCTGCTTCCAAAGCACTGCCTCAGCCTGCCACTAAGGTCCCAAGCAACACTCCCCAGAAACCTACGGCTATTAGCATGCAGTGTGTCAGGAATACCCTCAGAGCCCAAGGAATTTCAGGAGACGCTGCCAACATCATTGTCAGTAGCTGGAAGACAGGAACTCAGAAACAATATGACACAATATTTACTAAATGGAGGAGATTTTGTGGTGAACGGGAAATCACTCACACTGAGTCAAATCTAGCCACTATTTTAGATTTTCTACTGGAACAATTTAAGACTGGAATAGGGGCTTCATCTATAGGTACACACAGGTCAGCTTTATCAGTTTATTTGCCCCATATTGATGGGTTTGCAGTGGGTGAGCACCCAACTGTCAAGAGATTTGTGAAAGGCATTAGTAACTTAAGGCCAGCTTTGCCAAGGTACGTAGAGACTTGGGATAGTGATCAAGTGATTAACTTTATCAGAAACATGGAGGATGAGACATTGAGGAACTTGACATTGAAAGTTGTAATGCTCCTAGCTTTGATAACATCGCAAAGAGCTCAAACACTTAGCCTATTTAGGATTAGTCAATTAGTCATAAGAAAGGATAGTTGTACTTTTAGAATCTTGCAAGCTCTAAAGAATAAGCCTCCAGGGGAGGAAATTAACATTCTTGCATTCCCAACTGACATCAGGATTTGCCCTGTAAACATGATCCAAAAATATGTGGAAAAAACCAAAGATTTGAGATCAGATGATATATTCTTTGTGTCAGTGGTAAAACCACACAAGGCGGTTCATGTGGACACAATAAGGCGATGGATATTACTTGTCTTGCATCAGGCAGGAATTGACACAAAGAAATTCAAAGCCCACTCAACTAGGTCTGCGGCAGCATCAAAAGCTGCAAACAAAAAATGTGCCAATTGAGCAAATTCTAAATTCAGGGAAGTGGGCATCAGACTCTACTTTTGCCAAGTTTTATAAGAAAAACATCACGGAAACAAATACAAGGGTAGAAACTTTTCAGAGGGCAATTCTGCAACCTGCAGAGACAATGGGCTGATGTACGGTTATAGCGGTTAGACAGGGATGCAAACTTAACATGAACAAGTTGTACTGTATTGAACTTACAATGTAATGATCTCAAGTGAATTACTCAAAATGATATGTAATGTATGTATAATGTATGTAATGTTTATGTGAACAAGTCTTAAAACTGTCTCTGGAAGATGTTTAAGGCTAGTTATAGTATTTAGTTAAGGCTTGTTTAATAAATTGAGAAAAATTAAGATGTGTTGACTATAATAATCAGACATATCACACATATGATTTTCAAAACTAGCTATAGGATTAAATTAAAATTAATTTCAATGAATACAAAACACAGTAAAAAACAGGGAAAAAATTTATTGAGTGAAAATGTTCTTGTATTTTCTAACATAACCAATCACAATAATTAAGTAATACATCTAAGTGTAAGAAATACAAATAACTATTTTTACACTAGTAGATTACTTTCTTAATTTATAGCACTGAAGGTCTAACTTTAAAGTCTCATGGTAACTTCCGGTGCAGTAGCCAGGATCAACAAATAATTAAGGAGTTGGACGATACTTACCTGTAAGTTGAAGTCCGACGATGATTATTTGTTGATCCTGGCTGCACCGGAGAGTTAACATCCCACCCTCCAACCCTACAAACTACTGTTTGCTGCAGTCTTCTCAAGATTTTTGTCCTCTTGAACAAAACTTCTATGAGCTCCTGTCAGAGAAAACAGAAGCACAGGTTCTTGAAAAATGAATACTGACCTTCTTTCAACTGAAGTTTTGTAGCTTGGTTCAATTTTCATAATTGGTTCTTGCCACTGTCTTTGTCTTTGTCTCAAATGCTCTTCAGCAAGCATGCCATTGACAAGGTCAGCTGCTTCAAGTCGTTCCTTGGAAGAACAAAACCAGTCTTTTCTCATCGATGCATGCTTCTTAACTAGACTTTTCTTTCGGCGAAGAACTGTGGATGAAGATACGCTCAGGAAAAACTTGTTCATGATGTCTATTGCCTACAACAAACAAAATGCATTAATCACTCAATTCTATGAGCATAACTGTATCCATATTTTTCAAGCCAAAAACTCTCAGTACTACTGGTACTAAACAGCTTTGCTAGACAAAGGTGTACTGAAAACATGTATGTACGTATGTGATGTATTTTATCTGTAGCACATCGAACTCACACAGACAAATATGCGGGTTAAAGGTTTAAAGCAACCATGCTTGCAGAACAAATTACCTAGTGGCCAATCCTTTCACTCATTCACTGACTGAGCAAATTAAGTTTTTTTTTTGTTATTATTGTCATTACCATCGTTACTTCTACAATAAACTAGTAACTAGACCTAGCAATACTTGCCTCATCTGTTGCTCCAGCATCATCAAGGATAAGGCCCAGAACTGTCTGTAGCCGTGACATTTCAGCATTGCGGGCAAACAATGCAATGCTGCCAATGCTCATCATGGCATGTGGAGCGTCTGCTGCTACAGTTTCCAGAAACCTATTTAAGTTAATTGTGGCATATGTCAATTATGTAACATTCAAATACTCATATTTTTTTTTTTCATTTTTCAAAGTGTTGGGTTTAAAAGGAATTTCATGGTACAATAAAATAAACGCAGTAGATGCAGCTGATTAGATGTTATATAAATATGCAAATAATTTTCACATATATCCCTGACCTTACAAACAAGGCGCTTCGTTCTTGCCATTCATTGATGAACACAAATGGATCTGTTGACGAAAGATCATCAGCTTCTTTGTGAAGAAGCACTGACGGAAAACCTTTCCTAGCAATTTCTCTACACTGTTGACCCAATGTACTACACACAGTTTCTTCCATAATTTCCTTGTATCTGTCACTTTGGTACAAAATCCTACATATGCAAATAGTCAATATTTCATTTCATCTGCAATGTCATAATATTTCATCTACTTATCTATGCATATAATTTCAACTTTCATTATTAATAATGTCATGTCTTATTTTACTTACTGTATTACCCTCTCTGGCCCATGCCCATGGACAATTGCTCTGCATAGTTTGGTCAGAATGTCATCTTTGACATTTTTGACATTCACACCCTTCTTCGTCATGACAGAGATCTGCAATAAATATTGATAATATTTAGCAGTGAGTAATGCATAATTACACATGTATTTGGAATGGTTTTATCAGACATACAAATCTATCATATTTAAAATAACAGTTATATAATTCTCCCAAGTATAATTAGGCTGATCATTGTCATAGTCATAATCCTATGTATTATTGATCTTAAAATGCCCTTCCAATTTCAAAGTACCTGGGCATCTGTTGTCATTTTCATATCACACTGTGTCCCCTTGTCACAACGCTGTACATGTATATCAGTTTGCGATGATTTAGACTGTAGATTACTGAAACAAAATAAGAAATGTGGTAACATTCATAATTCATAATGGCACGTATTGTTTGATTTAGTAGATTAGATCACTATTTCATTAGAAAATGCATTCTCTATCAAAGAGAACAAAGTGAATGAAAAATAATGTTTTGTCTTATTAAGATGATCTAAGATCTAAAAATTTAAAATAATTACAAGTTGCTGCCATAGTTACATTACAGATTGTGAAGCATTTGTCAAATATGATTCATTAAAAAAATAACATTCTTATGTTAACCTTTGTACAAGTTGATGTCTAACTCATTTCAATATTATATATATACATTCATCATGGTTTGTATTTGTTTACATTCATTCCAATATACATCATTATTAATCTGCATTTGCACTCACCGGAAAATACTTCTTGAAACTGATGGTCTTCCAACTGGAGTCGGGACAATCGTTTTAAATCTTTTTCCACATTTATAAGGGGATTTCTGAGATGGGGATGAACACAATCGCTTTACACCCCCAAATTGTAATTTGCGTGCTGATTTCGGTGTACCCAATAATGAACCCCTTGACCTTGGAGATTTGGATTTAAGACTTGGTGGTCGACTTGTTTTAGGGCTCTGGCTCTTGGTGGGTGTGCTAAAAGTCAACGGCGCAATATGTGATGTTTCTGGACCTGGTTGTTGTAGATCTAGCTTTGTGTCAAGTTGAGGAGATTCCATAGATCTGAACATAGTCAACGGTGCAATCTGTGGAGTTTTTGGTTGTTGTAGCTTAGTGTCAAGTTGAGGAGATTCTATAGATCTGTTCCGAAGAATGCTTACCAAATTGTATCTATTTTGATAGTCAATTTCAATTTTCACACGTTTTTGCATGAGGTTGCTGCATTTCATGCATATATAGTCCACATCACTAAGCTTGTATCCCAATTCTACAATTATATGTAATATATGTCTATGGCTGTCTTTGGTAACTTTTTTGTAAGATGATTTTCCTAAAGGTTTCACACAAAAACTACAAACTTTTAAAGAATCCATGATCAAATAAAGTTGACAAAACTGTAAAGGCCTTGACCTATGTGCAGTCACAATTGCCGATTGCTTAAATACCGTCGTTTTGGATTAACGCTTTGTTGATAAAGAGTACGTAGACTCGCACTTGCTTGAACCAGATTTTCAGAACTAGAGCGTGATTGGCTGTTGGTGACATCATGAATAATTAGGTTGAATCATGAATATGGTAATTTGGGGTTATTGATCCGTGATGAGCGCAACTGATACATGTAGGCTAATGGCAAGGCATTCTATCAAAGAGAACGAAGAGCAACTGAGAGAAATGAAGATAGATAATGCCGTTCAGCACAGCTTTTCTCTGAACGATATTTTGGACTTAGTTTCTGCCCATTTTTAACACAAGTTATTACAAGACTTGGCTATTTTGAGAATGGCAGCTCATTTTTAGCTACATAGTATGATAGGTTAATTTTTTTCATAAGATCATCACGTGTGTCTTTGTCTAAG
>JAGTTF010004417.1:0-13231 GCA_019095985.1 Streblospio benedicti | reverse complement strand
ACATGCCTTTCCAGCTGCAGAGCAGCCACAGCTCAATATGTCAATAAGACCTGGTGGAGCTGGTACATCAGTATCATACACTGGTGCTGGTAATTCATCGACAATTTTCCAGCCATAGTTGGTGATGTCAAGATGGGGAGGTCCTTGTTGGTCGGCTGACTTCCACAGAATTACCTGCAGGTGGGCACGTCTGATGTGGAAGGCCAAGTTAGCATCGGTTGGTGGAAGTGACATGAGACGAAGTGGTTTGCCTTTTTTTCTTGTGAAAAGTAAGTATCTGGCTACATTCATTGGGGTACCATCTGGCAAGCCATATAATGCAGAAAAAAAAAGATGACCCCACTTTAAACAAATCTTCTTGGGTTGCCCCCACTTCACCAAGCACATCATCTAAGCTATCCAGGTCATGTGATAAAATAGCTTTCACTGCTGATTTTTTCCCTTTGCCAAACGGGTATGACACAGTGTCACATCCACTTAGTGCATGCATTCCTAGCAACAGCAAGCATTTGTCTTGAAGTCTCATACATGACTGATTGATGTTGAGTACTGTACCGTCCCACTTTTCCATTTGGACTGTGCAAGTCTTGTACAATTCAGCTTTCCATGTCCAATATAATAGCAATATAAAAATGTCTGTGTCATCACTCAGAATTCTAACCACTTTTTCTTCTTCAGCAATCTGCAGCAAATATGCAACAATCGTGACATCAGCTTCATCATGATTAAATCCACCATCAACCTTTGATTCTAATGTCACATCACTCCCAAAATTGAACATACTCAAAATTTTTGCTAATTCCTGTTTGTTGTGTTTATTTTTCAAAATTGAATCTCTGTTAGGCAGTGGGCTATTCAGTGTCAATTTATATTTGTTTGCTGCTTCTCCACGGCGCTTTCTCTCATGATCTTTTGCTGAACCATCTTCATATTTATCAAATACCAAAATCTTCTCACTGTTTGAATATTTCAGCATTTTATGTTTCATACTGTCTACTAGATTGGCAGCAGTACCTTCATGTGGCCAGGTTATATGATACAGAAGCTGCTGTGCATCAATAATCACTACATCAGGAGAAGGTACTGTATCAGCAGCAGCTTCATCTCCAGAAAGATTTGTTTTCTCATGCAGCACACCTTTCTCGTATGGGATGCCAAGATGTGACAACAAAACTGCTTTTGATCCCTTTCTTAAACATCCATATTCATCAATGATAGATGATGGTACGGAGGAGAGTTCATATTGAAATATTGATTCCAATTGAATTTCCCGTTGCTGGCCAACCATAAGGAGGCGCAAGAAAATACCCTCTAAATCAAACACAGTTGTATCACCAATTTTCATCCCTTGTTTCATTATCTCCATAGTTTTCACACTCGTAGATATTTTCTTGTGAAATCCATTTGGCATTGCCATAAAAAATTCATGAGCCATAGACTCACCTATTGAAAGGGCATTTTGAACATTGACAGAAGATGGTGCTATGTGACCATTCACAATATTGTATAGGTCACTGTTGTTGTTTTCAAGTGGATGAGAGTGCTGCAGTAAGGTTTGAAGTATTTTTTGCCTGTCCTCATTGTCATTTTTGATTCTTTTCTTTCCTTCCTCTTTGTGGTATTTAGCTGTCTTGGACAATGAATTGTTCTCCTCATATGTATTTTCAAAAATCTTTGAAATGTAGGCCAAGATGGGATAACTATCAATCCAAACAGCAACTTGATTAGGTGATAATGTCATACCCTTCAAACCCCCCTTTCCTTTCTTTATGGCAGTCTGTTCTCCAAACTGGTCACTAGAAACAGCATTCCATGACCCGGAATTATGTCTACATACATGAGCACCATTAAGAAAGTCTTTCTTTACATCATTCGGGATGCTTTGCATGTCCAATAAATGCCATGATATGTATCTAGCATAGTGGATGTGACCAGCAGAAAAGAAGTACGGAAGCATTTTCTTTAAGCAGTATTGCTGAAAAAGCCAATCACCTTCCCTTTCTGCACGGAGAAACTGATGTGCAAGTAAAGTTGGAATGATCAAATTGTCAACCCAATGTTTACCTGTTGGATGGCATCTAACTGACTCAAGATATTCTGAGATATCATCAAATGTTTTGTTTTTATCAATAAGATGACTTAACAGGGCAACGCTGACCATTCTGAAGGCTCGCATGGCCATTACCCAAGACTTTCCATTCAATATAGATGTCAAATGGCCAAACGCAGACCCAATAATAGTTTCAAGTCCTGAACCCTTCATCAGTGAGCCTATACAACCTAAAAAGGACATGAGTATGTGCATGGCACCAGGACGTAAAATAAGATTTTGAAATCTTATTGGTTCCCACCATTTTATTTGCTGAGCAATCATGTAAAGCTGCATATCAACTGATAAATTCATATAGATCATGCCCTGCTCATTCATAACCTTTTGCATATACGCTAGTGATGTTAGTATGGTATCTGGGTGTGATGGTGGGCCATCTATAAGAGGTCCTATCATATAGATAGTTGCAGCCTTAGCTGTAAGAGATTTCCTGGCAATTTGGTTATTATAACCAGACCAATCAACACTGTTTTCTGAATTTTGAGTATTAAACCAACTGGCGTCCTTGTGTTCAGCAGACTGCAGGCTTATTTCTACTGCACACAAGTCTGCATACGTTGGTCCAAAAGTCTTTGGGACATCAGGAGGATTAACTTTTTTCGGGCCAGTAAAATGTTGCAATGGAATGCTATTTTGATGTGCTTTCTTCATATCACCTTTGATTAAACGGGGAATAGAAAGTTGAATTTCTTGCTTATAATCTTTAGACGGTGTTAATTGAAATTCATGAGCCATCATATGCGTGTCGCGTCTTCCATTTGGTGTGAACATTTGAAGATCTAGATTGTCAAACCATCCAAATATCGGCCCAACAGTTCGATTCATTCCAATCGCTTTTTGCAAGGCTTGACTATTGTCACTTACATATTTTGCAGCTGATTTTCTGAACCGCAAAACTTCATAATAGGACACAGTGAGACCGTGATCAGATAGCAATTTGATTTGTTCAGAACTTCCAAACTGATGATGCAATGTTACTGCTAATCCCAAGGTAGTTTGATTGGGCGTAGATGTCATGAGACCTTGAATTATCTGGGATATTGATATGCTTTTTTTAGAAACAGTTCCATTTGACACAAGACTTGATATAAGGGTCAGAAGTGTTTTGCTGGTACTAGAAATGATGTTATCATAACAATAATCTCCTAGATTATATTCAATATCTTTTTTTGTTAATAATTTAGTTTCATCTCTTATCATCTGTATGACCATATCTAAATTATTGTTGTTTTCATAGTCATCACTTTTTACCATTTTTAATGACTTTCCTATTCCGCTTTTGAACCCTATCAATGAGGCACAGCCTTCTATGTTTACAACAACAATTTCATCATTTAAAGAGTCTTTGATTCTTCTGATCATTTGCTTGCGACTTAGATCACCTCCACCATTGACATAAATTTCATGCAGTTCATCAGTTGTCCATGTGTTTTGCTTGTTACTAAGCATATGGTTTACAAGATACTCTAATGAAGGGTCATCACTAAATATCGAACTGCTATTAGATGGTGGTAATTTGAAGAAGGCATTATAACATTTCTTGTGATATTGTGCATCTGCAGCCGGAAGATCAGATACTGCACCTTGAATACGCAGACTAACTTCCTTACCCCAAGTATCATTTCTCTTTTGGCACATATCTAACAGAACATTTTTAAAGCTGGGTGCATGTCGACGATCGGTAGTTTCACATTTTAAAACCCTCTCCCATCTTTCTGGATGCTTTTCATCTATGGGTTCACATACCATACCACATATCAAACAGTGTTCTCTAAAATCAAAAGGTGAAGTTAAAGACCGTCTTAACTTCCCTGGCTCTACTGTGCAACTATTGGGTATGCTAACACCATC
Source organism: Streblospio benedicti (assembly GCA_019095985.1). NCBI lineage: Eukaryota > Metazoa > Annelida > Polychaeta > Spionida > Spionidae > Streblospio > Streblospio benedicti. The sequence goes on along the minus strand of JAGTTF010004417.1, from coordinate 9,270 downwards.
AGCTCTCTTTTTTATCAATTCTCTCTCAATATGTTGCGGAGATGTGTAAGAACAATAACATGATTTATGGCAATCAATCGTTGCATTCTCCCCATCATTTTTCAAAATATTTTGAAGAATCTCCTGAAACTCGTCACCCTTCTTTTTACTACATGTTAAAAGTTTATTAAAACCCTTGAATTTAAATTTTTGCAGATCACCATTTCCAGGACAGGATGGTATGAGGCATTTGACCATCTAAAATTAGTGAAAATGTTATTTGAATCATAAACTAGGCATATTCTATTAGATACAATGTGTGTATCAATTCACTGTAAGTTTACTCACATTTTCTGGCTAAGGTCAAGTTTCCATAACTTCGGATGTCAATCAAAATTAGTTGAACTGCTGTGTTTAAAGTTATCTTGATGAAGCTAACATACTTATGACAAATGCGTAAAATTAATTACAATTGTTGTAATTAGTTATTGACTATGTTGAAATTTGCTCTACAAAAACATGTGATAACGCACTTGATGCAGCCAATTTAGTATGTGAACATTTTTTTACACATTAAGTTCTAGACATTTTATTGAGACCTGGCCTACTTATAAATACTAATAAAATAAAATCACAGTGCACCCTACATATCTAACAGCCTTTAGCTAGTAAAATCCACTTCCAGAATATGGATTGGAAATGTAACTTATGGAAATGTAACTTATGATGCCTATATAGATGAAAACGTGTATTTCCATAATCGCTGCAGTCAGAAGCCTTAACCACTAGGCCACAGCTGTACATATTCAGTATACCACGTTTGTAAGTGCATGATGATGTTTGTAGACCTTGGTAACCATGTTTAGACACTTAAATCATAAGAATAGCTTTCTTAGTTTTAAAATTATAGTAATATACGTGGTTTTTGGTAATGGCCGACGTTTTCGCGCTATAAAAATTTTTCCCCGAAGTTGCCGAAGCGGCAACCAAGCTAAAATGTAATCTAAGGATACCCCCAACATGAATCCATAAATGAAATTCAAATCACTGTACTTATGTCATCATTATCTCCTCTATAATAGCTGTGTTTATGTCGTCATTATCTCCTCCATGATAGCTGCGTTTACATCACACTAATGACTGAAAATTGGCGCCACATGACATGGGACATTGTGCATGAGTCACTTAGCCACATCTGTGTTGTGTCAAATCAGCAGGATCTGATGTGATGTGAATGCACAACTGGTAAAACAGGGTCTATCCTCAACTAGGAAGTGAAACACGGTGTTATAAAAGACGCTTACAACTTCACGGTCCTTCACTCTATCTCAGGACGTGAATAGCACAGCATTAAAGTGGGATATTTGTGTGGACTTCCATGTCGTGGTTGGACATTGGTGTGATATAGTTGGTGTTTAATACAGAAGATACAAAATGGCACGTCTTGGATGTTTTTTAATACTACTGGTGTGTGTGGTACATGTGGATTGTAGACAGATGGAAAGTTCACGGGTAAAACGCTACATGTCTGTTATACATAAGAGAAGTACATTGGATGGTGATGATGGTGTCAAGGAATACCTCCGCTGTTATGAACAATTCGTGCGCCTGTACGATGGGAACATTGCTACATACCACGGTGTATGTCATATCCGGGACAAACTGAAGCTTTGTAAGGACAGAGTGAGAGCAGTACATCCACGAGTAGAGGAACGCATTACAAAAGGATATCCAGAAGAGTATAAGAAGATAGCAGATTTCTGGTGCACGTACAACACGACCCACCCCCAACCACATGAACCCTTCATCAACATGGCCGACATGTACCGCAAGTATTACCAGTGTCCATATGTGTCTGCCATCATGCTAACACACGAGGATTATTCACCACGGATCTACCTTGGCCGGGGGAGAGCTCGGTTAGCACAATTTATCCTGCACTACACTGGTACTGCTGGGCTGAGTCTGTGGCAGCCGCACCATCAGTACAGCGACCCTCACGACCCCGTGTACAAGGCACTCAGTGCCAACTGGTGTGATGTGTATAAGTATCGGACATATCTCACTGACAACATCATGAGCAGGTACTGTGTGGTCGCCAAGAACATATCCCGTGAGTTGAATGATGTTCGGGATACATATGACAGACACACTGCCGGCCTGTACAACTGGACCGCGAGCCTCTGTACTGAGTATGAAGACGTTCTAGAGCAGGTGATGAGGATCTCGCGGCTAGACAAGTGGCTCAGTCACAAGAAGAAGCCTGATCTATCGCCATGTCATGACCACAACATCTACATAGAGGGAGCCACTTGCCTCATCATGTTCCATACAAAACTTCCTCCTTACTCAGACCCTCACAACGTCATGCAACCGTTGGTCAAGAATATAGCAGAACTGAACTCCTGCTGGGACCGAGTCACATCTGGATGTCCCCAACCAAGCAGCTCAAACAGAAACATTAGTCTTCTCATTGAGATTCACAACCTGGCGACTAACATCAGCAAGCAGAATTCAACTGAGGTCTGGGATGTCATATGGTCGTGGTCACAGTCTTACAAGAAAACAGAAGGTGCTCAGGCAATATCACAGATGCTCTACCAGCTGCTTTCACCAGGGCCATCCAGGGACCCATCCGTCCTACTGGCATTTGGCCGCAGCCTGGCCACAGCGCTGAACCACACGTCTGCTCTCCCTCACATCAAAGCTCTATTCGCCAAACTCTCCTCTGTCTTGAACAAAATATCAGTCGTGGGCAATAATGACTATCACGGTGTCAACATACTCGAGGGATTCCACTCTATGAATGATGATGTACGACGTCTACTGTCCGATTGCTTCCGTCCTCTGTACGAGCTGTTTGTAGAAGTGGGTGAGTTTGTGCAGTACAAGGGTCTGTGCCCGGAGTGGTGGCCACCACCTTGTGGGGCGTAGGACGGTATGGGTGATAGTAAAATGGGTCGTCTGAGCCCGTATGCATTGAAGAAGTTCTGACTCATATGCCCAATATTAAGTCTACATGCCAATATATTTGTATATGATGGATTTATAGTGTACAGAATGTTTGTTGATTCAATATGACACTAATATCTGTTTAATCTATGTTAATGTTAGATATTGCATTGATGCTTTATGTGGAATAAACAAGCTGCCTGTATGAATTGGTATACACGTTCCTAGAATTACTTTATATTGAGCAGTTTTCATAATTTATTATAAGTAGGTATATAAAATAACTTGTGTGGAAACTTTGAAATGATTACAGTGCTCTTATCTAATTACCTTTGTACATAATATGCTTATTTACACTGATGAGAATGTTGATATAAAAACATTATTATTTGAGAAAGTCAGGATTTCACTTGGAATAAACAATATGTATATATCAGGGTATGAAATAGTCCCTAGTAGGGTGCAAATTAATAACCCACACAGGGCTCTGGTGCCTACCCAACTGCCCTGTGCAGGCTGCTTTTAGCCAGGGCAAAATGGGTTCAAAATTCATGGGCAGGCTTCTTTTAGTTTAGTTTAACATAATTAAGGCCATGTTATTTTGTTTGCGGACCTGTTACTTTTATAGTGTCGGGTCCTGTGGTCCAAATTTTTATGCGTTTCAATACCTGTATATATTACGCAGTATATTGGTGTGTATGATTAGTGTATTTTGTATTTGTACTCTAGACTATATTGTTTTATCCTATAGAATATACTCTCAGTTTGTCATAAAGTACTATATTTGAAGCAATCATTCAGAAATGAGATCTAGATCACGTAAATGTTAAATCCTAATGATAATGTCAGCTTTAAACTGTAATTGTACAATCAATAACATAAATTCTTTAAATTCACTCTTGTTATTTTGAGTTTTCACTGCTATTTGATAAACAGTAATAAATCTAGACCAGTAAAGAGTACCCTTATATGGAACTTGATTGTGGGTTCCAGATTAAACATTAACAATTATACCACTCGCTCTGTGACACACCCCTAAATCCTGCATTCTGATTGGCCAAAATCAGCAGCCATATATATCTCCATATACCACTCCTAATCCGGCACTTTTCATGATCACAGATACTGAAATTGGGTCACTTTCGTCTTCTACTCAAACGTCAGGGGGGGGGGGCTCTTTATTGTTTGTAATATTTGTTGCTATTAATGGAAATGATGTCTGGTAGGTGAAAAAGTTGGGGCTAGCTGCCAAAAAAAATAGGTCTTAAATAATAATTTGCTCAAAAAAGGTGGGAATTTGGGGGAGCATACCCACCCAAGCGGATAGATGAAGTGCCCCTATACTTGATTGGTGTAATGCATCCTCTGTTCGTGTTTAAGAGCACTTGGCAAGTCCCCTCAAAGATTTACCACAACGTATATGCCACCCAAACACGCACAGGGTTTTATATTAGAAATTAATCAATTTCTGACGGGGCTTTTATATGATTGCTATTGCATTGGAATTTAAGTGATGTAGATTTTGAGGTGGTCTAATTTACCTACATAAGGTGGGCCATTAAAGATATTGCTCAGCCAAAATCGTATTAGTTCTGTAAAATTCAGTATCAATAGATGAAGCCTTATCCATTGCAAGTGAGATGAAAATAATATCTATATTATCCACATTTAATATTTATTTCACCTTTAAAAATACCATGCCGTCTCCTCAACTAAAACACAGGGTCATGTGATATTGCATAATCGAATGATTTTCGCCAGATGTACTGTGGATTTCTCACGACTGACGTCTCATTCACATGGGCGCTATAGGCGATTTTTCACGTGCACCGGGTGAGTTACGTCTGACGAAAATCATTCGGCTCACATTTGTTGCTTCACGTGTTTTAATATTTTGTAGAGTATTTGCAGGCCTCTTATTGTGTGGTATTCATATTGCTCTACATCCTTTAATACGCTGTTGAAATGAAAGAAACTTTCAGAATGCACAGAACATATCATAATGCTTCTCTACACGTATACTTGTTTGGCCACTGAGCATAACCTTTAAAAGGCTGTATTCTCCACTGTCACAGGGGAACTATCAGGACCACCTCTAGTGACTGGCCGCAAGTGATCTCAGTGGAGAGGTCGTCTCAAGTGCAGTTTATTTCACTTGTGTGAAAATGACAAGTAAAGACAAAGTCATATTTCAATTGCTCACAGGGTAAATTTTCCAGTTGACCCTTTAGTGCAATAAACATTATTGTAGCCTAGAATAAAGCCAAAATAAGCTCAAATTTACCAAAATGTGTGTACGATTCACACTCACTCCATTTAGATCCACCAAACTTGACTGGGTCACAGGGACGGGGGGATCTGTCACAGAGAAGGGATGCAGGGAAGTTTTTGTATGTGTGGGGATTGTAAGTTTGAAATCGTGTGCAACAAATCCCATGAAAATGAAAAATTTGCTTGTTTTTGAGGAAGGGGGGAATTACTTGTTGAATCGAACCTGATATGAGTAGCGCGGACAGGCTGTAGAATGTAGCCAGATTGTCTAAAATACGCAGAAATTATTAAGTATTCAGTTGCATTTCCGCAGTTTAAGCTGCGGAAGAATTAGGCCTATCTGTGGAAAAAATGAAAAACTGCAGAAATGCATCTGAATACTCCTCACATTTCCTATGGTAGCAATGTGTTGTATGCTCCCCACAGAAGCGAAAAACATATAGGGTCTAGAACTAAACTGATTGGGGATTTTCAAATTAAGAGTTTTGAGTATTTTTTTTTGGTACATGCACAATATATGGATGACCTCTATTACATACGAATTTGATAACTGCCGCCCATTGCGTCCAATCTGCTAGGAAATGTGCATGAAATGATTGCTGCCTCTCCCTGATGGCCTCATACCACGGTGAACTCTGACCTGATAATGAGCAGGCACTAGCAGCTTTTTGCTGAACATTGTTCAATTTGAACACAATAAAATCATGTGAATGGAAAAACATCACAAATTCATAATTTATCAAAATACATTGGCGTCGATTTGATTTTAACAAAATTTTATTCATTACTACATTTGTTACTTTCGATTGAACGTGACCAATTCATCGTGAGTGGTAGACAAAGTTGTAAGGATTTAACCAGTGCTAAAAACTTGGTAGCTGTGTTGTGGTACCTCAATTTAGTGACTCGGCCTACTCTTGCTATCACTGTTTACGCAGTTAAAAACCAAACTGAATCCTTATGCAGCGCAGAAACATAAATACAGAGCAACCCCTTAGCTGTGGCATGTGACAGACTTGATTGTCATGATTATTTAATGATGCAAATGTTTTATAACACAATTCGACTTGATTACATTGGGTATTTCTACACTCTCATTCAACATGACATTTTGGTTGTTACGAATACTTAACGCATGTGTGAACACTGATATTATTTGGCTTGAGGAAAATTCCAATTATTCCACTGTACAGAGTGTGCCCCCCCAGCCCCCACACTTCACCTGATGTTCCATGTAAAGGAGGTGATTCCAAACTGTTCCAAACTGTGTTCTACTACATGTCTGATTAAGTGAGCTTTCAATAGTTTTATGTAAATGACTTCTCTCACTGGCAGATCCAGGTTTTCAGAAAGGAGGCGCAGTTAATGGATTTCATGGGTTTTCTACGAGCAATTGATGGCAAACATAAAACAAAACTATGAAATCTTCATGAAGACTGTTTTTAGTAGTAGGAATATCCATTTATCCATAAAGGCAAGAGCATCCCCCCGACCCTCCTCCATCTGCTGTCTGACGGGAATTCCACCCGTCAGACGAAGCGCCATGTGACGTCATCAAAAACAGACCAGAAGAAGTCACTTCTGTTGAAGGTCCCGTGATGGTGACCGCAACGTCAAGAAAATGTTAAAATGTAAGTGGTAGTGTCATTAAACCTTAACTAAAAACTATGAAAATTAAGTATTTTGGTTTGAAAATTCGGCGTAATACTATACATGGTGTGCGTGTAGGTTTGTAGGAAATTCCTGGATTGTTAGCATTATGTATTGTGCATTTTCAACGATGCACTCATACAAAAATAAGCAACTTCCTCATAAGAGCTGTTTGATCCTCGCGTGCTTGTCACTTGTCAGTATCAGTTATTTTTCCGTAGTTCTTATATAATTCATCAGTGATTGTTTAAATAATGGAATTTCTCCAAGTACATCTACACGCACACAACCAAACTTAATGCATGATTCATGCGTTTACTAGAATTTTAAGCGGTGTGACCGCTCCTTTGTACAAGAAATGCCTTCTAAAAAGTGCCCATGCTTGATATGATCTATCCCACGAAAGCTGCTGTTACAATAAAATCAACTTATCTGTCCTTTGCCCCTATGTCATGACTAATTTCACCAAACAAATTAAACTAATCATGACTCGCTTGTCACATGGAATGAAAATTATTGTTGATAATTGAGATCAACTGGGAAGTTATTTTACATGAATCTTCCATTTAGTAGCAATTAGATGATATTACACATGAATCATTTACAGATATTAGAGTTGTAAATTTTTAGCAATGAGGAAGTTATTTTGTGAGTCACAGGATCCAACCACAAGCACCCACATGACCAAGTAATTGGAGCGTCATTTCCATCATTATAGCGACACTTCAGGCCCAGACATGATCCATGTTGATCCATTCTGGACCATGTATGCTCGTGGCCGGCATCTGGATGTCACCCTCCCCGGCTACTGGGAAATTCCGGATCTGTCAATGGACAATACTTTAATTGATTACAAATGGTTAATCACTTAAACGATACAGCAAATAAAAATTATAAACAAACTTTGCTGTTCTACTCATGGAACCCCATTTTAGGAACGATCAACATGTCTGACTGTCTCTCAAAGAAATTTAAAAAAATGCCATTTTCATTTAAGTGTTCACTATTATGTAAACCAATCAGAATGATAAAAATTACATGCCTCGAAATTGTATGCAATGAAGGTGATGGATTCAGGAAAAGATGGCCATGACAATAACAACAATGATGGAGTGGCTAAGCCAGAGGCCAAGTCTATGTCACTTGCAGGTGACCTGATTGCAGCAAAACTCAACGCAGTGGACTGTGCGAGCCACAATGGTGTCAATGAACTGCCTCTTAGTCACGATCCGCATCATACTGCAGCCTGCAATATGCGTGTGATCTTCCCGGAAGACGCTGCCCCCAACTCTGCCATACCAGTAGAAAATATGAATACCAGATTGATAGAAGACCCATTGTTATGTTTTTTTCAAAACAAAATAGACTCTACTCCAAGAGATCTTATAAAGATTCCTGCTGACTTCTATGACAAGACGGTGATCTCCAACAAGCTTGAATTAATTTGCTCAGAATTATTTTATATTACTGGACTGAATTATTTACATCATATTAAATTATACAAGCAGACTTTTTCAAAATTTAGGTGCAGACAAATTAGACAGCGGCAAAATCTTGCTGGGTGGGAAACATTCGCAACAAATTACATTTTGCGTAATTTTGCAAAAAATGTTGTCAATAGATTTGCCTTTCGATTATTGAATGAGATTATAGAGGATATAGCTGAAGAACGTGATAGTGAATCAGATGACAGGGATGGTGTCTTTCCGCTACTGGTATTTTAACATTCCGTCTGCTACGATGTGTTGCATTAGTTGCCACTTCATCTGGTGATGGTCTACGTGCACTGAGACATTGGTGCTTTGCACTTTTAGCTTACCACCAGGATCATAAATACAAATACAGGTTGGAATCTTTTCTTTTAACTGCTGCAGTTAAAGCACTACTTCCTCCAAGGTTTGCTGAGGAAGTGACCTGGTCACATTTCATAAATTTATCTGGCGGTGCTGGTAAAAACCTCGATGCAGATTACGTGTTTGAGCTGTTTAACAAGACTGACAAGACAAAACTAAAAACATTTGTACCTAACAATCACTAGAACAAGTGATGAGAATATCAAGGTCCATAATGTGTTATCAACACCTTGCAAAAACCTTAGCACAACAAGTGAAGCTTGCACCAAATAGTAGGAAACACACAGACAAAGATGTAACTACAGATTTCTGAATTCTAGTCAATGAATTACAATCTAAAAACAAAGTATTTTTGCACACCCTGGGTCAACAGCATCCCCAATTCAATGAGCCACGGCACATATTTTCAAATTTGAAATCAAAGGATCTGCATAAGTGGTTGAATGATAAAAAAAAAATGAAACGATTAACTCTGATGATCAGTCACTTGGGCCAACTGATTTTAAGTGATAATCAGTTGTCAAATTCCAACTGATTCCCAACACTACTATTGAGTATTCATATG
>JAGTTF010004416.1:0-10736 GCA_019095985.1 Streblospio benedicti | reverse complement strand
CCAAAAACTTCGTTTTTTCCGAAAATTTGGTTAATTTTTTGGGCGGTGGTTTAAAAAGGGGTCTTTTGTTTGGGAAAACCCCGGGCTGGAAAAAGGGGGATTCAGACCTTCACGGATTTTCCCTGATCTCACCACCGGGTGAGGGAATGGAAACTGTGGCGAAACCAATGTGACCGACCACGGAAAAAGTTTCAGACTCACCACCGGGTGAGGGAGGGTAGCTAGTGCAAGCAGTTAGGGGAGTTTACTCCCCCCTGAAGGTTTGTTTCGGCGGAGCAATCCGTGGTATGAACGTGGCAACCGCTGAGCTGGATCTGGCGAACTCGGTCGGAAATGGTACTTATGCGCCCTTCCAGGGGACCTCTGGGTCGTTCCACTGAGGTATATTTTAAATGAGACTAGAAGAAAGTTGTGAATCCGGACTGCATTTTTGGGTCAGAATAATACATATAAGAACGCTAATGTGATGAATAAACATATGCACTACAGTAGCAATGTGCAGTAATACTACTCCCCAGGGAGTTGACAAAGATATAGTGTGACAAGGATGACAATGACTCGGTGCTGTTGTAAAGTCGCTAGAGCATGACAAACTGTGAATTGCGACTGTAACTAAGCACATTTATATTTACAAAAGCAAGAAATAATGGGTGATTTTAACCACCCTGAGATAAATTGATCAGATGTCACAAGTCGATCAAATGCTAACCACAAAGCTACCAAATTTAAAGAAGCTTTCCTCTTCCAACATGTGATGAAACCAACTAATAATAAATTACTAGATTAAAGGATGCCAGAGCATTGTATCAGTGGAGTAATTCTAGAAAAACTTCAAGACATTTAATCCAGCTGTTTGAAATTTATAGCCACATGTTTACTATGTCTATGTAGTACGTATCTTTTCGTGTTTTATGACTGGTGTTTATTTATATAGGTTTGATACAGCTGTAAGACGCCTGCATAAAAAAAATAATGAACACATCAAACAACTATCATAAGGTTTCTAGAATAGATGAGTGGCTGGACTCGTTATAAAAACAGAAAAGGCTCATTGTCAATAAATTCTTAGATCTATATCCTGAGCTGTGAATGTGTGATGTCTCTAATTATTACATTAATAGCCTCAATGCGTACACTAGTATAGCTTTATAAGATATATGCATGATTTTTAACCATTTTGGGGGGCAATACAAGAGATTCTATTTCAGTTTTTGAGAAAGAACCTATATTTGTTTGAAAACGTTAATAAAAATAAAAATTCAAAATCAAACGATTGTTAACACTACTAACACATACTAGAACATCAAAATCAAAACAAGTTTTGCGGTAAGAAGAGGCCATGAGTGCAGTGACGTCAGCAGAGCTCATCAAAACTACATGTAAAAACTATTTAGATGACATGAAAAAGGAAATAGATCAGGAATTGGGTATAGTGAGAAAAGACTTCACAAATGTGTTAAACGAAGTAAATGAGATTAAAAATGATATGAAATTAAAAGTGAATGAGCAGCAAGTTTCAGTAATAGTGCGAGAGCTGCAGCTGCAGCAGCCATAGCGCCTAGAGACAACAACAACAACAATGTTGTTAAAACAGAATGTCCTGGTGTGCTGGTCATCGCCCAAAAGTGGAACAAGACGAGAATGAGTCCATCACTTCACAAGATGGAAGTGGTTAAAAGTACGCTAATGAAAGCTATAAATTACAAGAAATGGAAAGACGAGTAAAACTTCCAGCTCTGGTTATGGTGACAAGCAAAAATTTCACACAGAGGAAAAAAATTGATTATTACGACAGTTTGAATGAAATATGTTTGATGTGTTTCATGAAAGTGATGAAGAAGTTTTTGCAAACTGACCATCTATGTGTTTTAGTAGTGTCACAGTTTTAGTGACTATTTTTATGTGCTTTTATCAGAAATTTGTCACATTTAAATTCACAATTGTTACACGTGGCTTTGGATTCCTGTTTTTCGTTTTTCGCATTTAAAAATCCTAAAATCCACACTAAACGAGTGTATGATTCGTTTGTATTTTAAAATAAATCATATCATAACGTTCTCATTGCCATTTTGACCATGCGACGTTTTTTTTGTTTTGCTTATGTATATTTTGTATATTTTTATTTTACATTAAATGTCAGTGTTAAGTTGTTGTAATGTAAATTTCAACATGTTGAATTGTAAATAAATTAAAGCAAATTAAAAAAAACACACACACAAAAACAAAGCATTTTGGAATTGAAAGCAGCAGTTTTTGCTATCAAATGCTTTTGTCGAGATGCCAAAAAAAGTGTTATCAAACTGCTTCCTGATAACACTACTGTAGTGACCTATCTGAACAACATGGGTGGTACCGAAGAGGAACTCAATGATATAGCCAGAGAAATCTGGTTATGGTGTCATTCTAACAAAAACCTTATTATCTGTGCTCACCTACCAGGCGTATTAAATGAGCACGGAGATAAACAAAGTAGATGTAAACAAGACAACATGGAGTGGGAATTAAACCAAGATATCTTTCTAGAACTCTGTGGGAGATGGGGCACTACCGAGATAGATGTGTTTGCCAACAGACTAAATCATAAGTTAAATGATTATTTTTCATGGAAACCAGATTCAGGGGCAAAGGCCATAGACGCGATGACAGAAAATTGGGTAAATTACTTTGCACACATTTTCTCGCCGTTTAACATGGTCGGCAGGGTCTTAAGGAAATTAGAAGCAGAACAAGGCACTGCTATTCTGATTGTTCCAAAATGGCCTCCCCAATCTTGGTGAAGTTCTTCAACATGTGTAAAGAGCCATCTCCGCCTATGAAGGAGAGGAATGCGAGACAGAATCATAAGGGTAAGTTTATAAGTTATAAATTTGAGTTCGGTATTGAGCATAAATAATTTGTACTTTTGAGAAAACAATATTTCGATATTCCATTCATCTTCTAATTTTTGAAAACTATGCTCTGGTGTTCGTAAAGTTGTAACGATTCAGTTGTGTAAGTTCGTTATAATAGTAATGATTACGTTGTGGACTGATCGAGCAAACCTTGTTTAGTTAAATTAAAGATATTACACAAATTGTCAGTCATATAACATGTCAAAAAATTTTTTTTAGCTCACTTGTGGTACTGATTCTTACTTTTGATTAAAATACTTTTGAATTTGAAATGACAGAAGTCTGACTAACAATGCCGTACATTGATTCACAGGAGAAATTCAGTTGATGATGAAGATTAGGTGAGTGATAAAAGCATTGAAAAATTGCAAGAAAAGTTTTGAAAGAATTGATGTATCCTGCTTATGGGGCTATGTGAACTGAGCCATTCAAAGTTCTTTTTGATGTCCTTGAAAAGGATGGGTGGCTTCACACCGACAACAATGTGCAGTGTACATAATGCATGGTGTATAGTGTGTACAAATGGTTTCATAGTGTTCTCTAGGTAGTTGATGCTTTATGTTGTAAAATTGGACATGTACTACTAAGTATAATTAGATTTGGTGGATTTGGTTTTATTACAAGCCTGCTGATAAACATTGTAGCATTAAGAAAAAAATGTTCCTGAAAAGATTTGGGTGTCAACATTTTCAACTTCAAATTATTTTATGGTTTGAAAAAGTTACTGATGAGTCTTGCATTGCTTTTAAGTCAGAAATATGTGTAAAAAATCTAGTGAAGCCTGAAAGGAGATAGTTGATTGATGTTCATTGCCATCTGTCTGGTTACAGAAGCATCGCAACAGCTTTTGAATTAAACAATACATACTCAGAAAAAAACCGAGACTGACCTCACCAAAGCCATCCTCGAGTACGATCCACAGCTGGATCGGTGGAGAGAAGCAGATATGGAGTGTCCATGACCAATCTCAGACCATTTTGCATTGCATATTACGATGTGATCAGTGAATATTGGCTTTTATTTTGTTGTCAGGTTGTCAGGTTGCAAGGGTGTGAACCAAAAATTGAATCCATTTCAAGGGCCTTATTCAAGCTTCACATAAGCTTCGTGCAGCAGCTTTTTTGTAGGTTAAGCTTTTGTGTTTTTTTTCTTGGTGATTGGAAGAGTATAATCAATATTTGGATGAAAGCAGATTTGTATATCTACAATAGAGTATATTATTTCAGTCTAGATCCTCATCTTTTGAAGCAAGCAAGCAATTGTAAAAATTGTAAAAATTGTAAAACTCATATAGGAAGCTATAAATTAAAAAGTACAGATTCGATGCTTTGAAAACAGACTTATAGCTTTCTTTTGGGGTGCTTAAAATTCTTAAGACCCCTGAATATGTACAGTATTACATTCTCATTTGTGATAACAATTGATTACAATTAATTAAAAATGTAAAAACTTCCATTCTATTTTTAATGTTGCATTGTGAAATTTGCAGAGTGTGATGTCTTTACATGTGATTTTGATAAAATATGGTGCAGTATGTAATGCTTCCAAATTTTATGCACTGAATGATTGAAAATAAAATCTGTTGTTTACCCTTTAAAAATCAAACTCAAAAGGTGGTTTAGGGAGTTGTCACAAAATACAGAGGAGGGGGGCGTCGGCAGCCAACTGGTGAGTATCTCATGGAGGCGCCAGCTCGGAAGAAGATTCCTTTTGAGGCTCCTGAGTCCTCTGGTTCATCATCTATTTTTGCTTTTGCTCTGCTTCTGCATGAGAATACGGTACGTATATTCTTAGAGTAACATTAATGAAAATGTGTTTTTGTCCGTTAGACTTGTGCTAATTCCTGACCACAGCGGTCACTTGACTATGGCTATACTAATGCAGGACTCCAGCATCAGAGAGGTGCCATACACCTTGTACTGAAAAGAGCTGGACCGGCACACCGAAGCCACTCGGTGCTAGATACGTTTGATACATCACATTTTCTCATGGATAATGTACCCAGGGAATGTGACTCGTTCAGTAGAACACTCCCCTTCTGTGGCGAGTGACTCTCAATTTATACTTCAAATACTCTCAATTTATACTGTCATGTTCAATCCAAACTAGCCATCCTTAGTTATTAAAGTGTTGGAATCTCATACTCGCCGACTGTGGCGAGTGACTGAATTTTATAACCACTGGGTGCGAGGTACGTTTGATACGTCACATTTTCTCATGAGTAATGTACCTTTGGTAAAATGATTAGTTTTTTTAGCCTCTTGAGACTGGTTGCATCTGATTTCCTCCAAGAGAATGACAATTTTGCTAAGAAATTCTGACATTATATTTTACGGGGAAATAGTTTGCTGATAGAAGTCATAGATAAAGACTAGAGAGTAGTGGATGTTTTCCCCCAGGTGATCGCCCGGGCGGTGGTGTGGCCACAGCCAGAGACATACAAAAACGAGTCTGCGAGTATATGGGGCGATTGTACCACGACAAAGCGGCATTTCGAGGTAAGTTATACTCTACCTCTTAATGTGATTGAAAGAAAATTGTGCATATAGAGTGTGGTTCGATGTGTGATATAAATGTTATAGTGGTTGATAGAGGCATTGAAATGTATGCATGCAGTCGAGAAATTATTCCAGGCGGTTTTGTTTTAAATACTTACTTCCTGCATTTGATTATTTTGGAAAATTTTCTTTGGTTGAGAATGAGCTGTTGGTAGTCAGTCATAAAGGGATTGTATTTGTTATTTATAGCATTGAAATGTGTTTGGAACAAGTATGTGAAAGCAGTAAATATCATTTGGAAATACAGTTGATTATACCATTTAGTTTGTAAATTGAATTTTGTAATATAAAAAAATATCTACTCCATTATTTTTTGTTACGGTCATTAAGTCTATTACATTTCTAACGGTCAGTTAAAATAGTCTGCTTGATTCAAATGGTTATTGACGGACCTATATTAAGCATATTTTTCATGTTTGAAATGTTTTCCAAGTTTACTGTCAGGAAAAAATAATATATTGTAAATACTAGTATTGAACAAAATAGGTAAGTCTCAAGCCAGTATGGGTGCCTAAGTTTAAAGTGCAATGCCGGAGATTACACTCCTGTAAATTGCAAGCAAAGTTTTGAAAGAATTGATGTATCCTGCTTATGGGGCTATGTGAACTGAGCCATTCAAAGTTCTTTTTGATGTCCTTGAAAAGGATGGGTGGCTTCACACCGACAACAATGTGTAGTGTACATAATGCATGGTGTATAGTGTGTACAAATGGTTTCATAGTGTTCTCTAGGTAGTTGATGCTTTATGTTGTAAAATTGGACATGTACTACTAAGTATAATTAGATTGTTGTGCATTAAGAAATTTAAATAAATAGAAATTATTTTATGAAAATATATATGTTTTTGGAGATACCTGTCCTGAAAGCGTAGCATTACCATCTGTCTGTCAGAAGGATATCGCAATCTGTTCATTGGTCTACAACCCGAATAAATTCGCAGTCATGGCAACAAGGCCACAAGCGTTCTCTGGACGTCCATATCGTGATGTACAGTAAATCTCCTCAACAACGGAGCAGTGTTCAACGGAAAAATTCAGCAACGGAAGGAATTGCTGTGCATTAACTAAATTAAAAAAAAACTGTGCATTAACTAAATTAAAAAAACGCATTTATGAACATATAAATTCACTAGAAGTCCCAAAGACTCAGTGGTGAACGGTGACAGCTGACATAAAACCGGCTTCCGCTAAAATCAGCATCGTTTCCGAAACTTTAAAAGTTTTCATCAATAAGATTAGCTGTTGAAAATGCCTGAAGCTCATAATATTGAATCTGAAGACCACAACAGCCAAATGACTTGTGAATGTCTGAATGTTGGGAATGGGTTCATCAAATCTAATGACATTGTTTTGTGAAATCCATAGAAGCTGCAGGGAACGGAAATGACGGCCGAAGAAATCATCAAGTGTTAATTAACACATCTGTGTAACAAAAATCAAGGTTATGGCCGACAGAGGATTCCAAATCCAGAAGATGTTAGCTACACAGTTTTGCATATTGGCATATTTATATAAATAAACAGATATAGTTAAGTTATTGTTTGTTTCTACATATGATATTTTATATTTATGAAAAGCAGACCATAATCAATACAATGGCATTCTACGTTTTGGATAAATCAATAATCTTTGACAGTACTACTGTCAATGATTGTACTACAAGACTACGGGTCACGATTTTTCAGATCAGATTTCTGACTGAATAGTGTGCTAGGACATATACATGTACATGGGTGTATACAGGCCATTGAGGATACAAAGTTGGTTCTAACAGATTTGGGCTTCACAATAAACGATAAAAAGTCTATAATTACACCAGCAAAACAAATAACATTCTTGGGCTTTATATTATCATAAACTCTGAAAAACCTGCCTCTTGACTATTCAGGAACCTGCCTCCCATCAGGTGGTCGATTGAGGAAAGATTATGGCTATGTTTAGGTCTTAAATAAAAAAGTTCAAACATGCAGCTTGAAAGCCTTAATATTATCCAAAACAATACTAAATTGATTAAAGGATGGTGCAAGACGAGATCTGCAATGGTGGGTGGATAATGTCTTTAAATGTTATTGCAATATAAATCTAGGGCAATTCAACGATTGTTGCCTCAGGTGAAGGCTGGGGTATTACAGACATGCGCACATCATCAGGTGGTCGATTGAATGAAATTGAGAGATAAAGAGCAGAAGATAATGAGATCAATTACCTGAAGCTATGGGCTTGTTTCTTAGGTCTTAAATCCTACTGCAGTGACATACAAAAGGTTCATGTTAACATGCAACTTTGAATACTACAACCTATAGCTTATATAAAAAATATGGGAGGGACAAAGTCCTACGAAGTTAAACGAACTTGCTAAAGAAATATGGCAGTGGTCTTCTGAAAGGGAAAATTTGGTTTAACTGCGTCCTTATATACCTGGCTCCCTAAACATTGTTGCAAGTCAAAGATCAAGGCAATTCAAAGATGTAGATTCAAGTTCACAGTAGTAGACCATTTCAGAAAACCCATGGAAAGACAAATTACAGAGGGTGTTGAAATTTTAAGGGCCAATGCAGATGTGATAATGGATTCAAAAACAGGACCATTATAAACCAGTATTAAGAAACATCACATTCACAGATTTTACATGAGCTTGAGATAAAATAGAAAATATAAATAAATATGGGTACATTATGGATAAAAATATATGCATATGAAAAATAAAGAAGACATTAGTATGTCACAGTTGAAACACATCTCCACAAACATTCAGTTGAAGAGCTTGAGGTTTCCTCAGATAACAACTAAAACAGGGGAACAACCTAGAATTGGTGTGCTGGTCATAAAAGTGGAACAATAGACTCCAGCAGATGAGTGTTGAGTCTCAGATGCTGCTCGCATGAAAGCAATAAATAACAACTAATGAATAGTGTGAAAAGTAACAATTCTGGTTCTGGATCAGCAAACGTTCATGAAAAAATGAATTTCCCACAGGTTTGAATGAAATTGCCATGAACAGACAGAATGAGCATAACACGTCTAATAAATGTCAACCAATCTAAAAATGATTCACATGATACATTTTTTCCCCATTAAAACAATAATATATATATATATATATATTTAATTTTATAATAATTTTAATTTTATAATAATAATAATAATAATATCTCAATTAAACCCAACTCCTGGGGGCAAAGCCACCCACACACCCTAAAATATGTAAAGAAGACCACCTCTCTATAGTTGATTGCAGTATTATAGGCAGGAGGACGTTATGGCCATTTTTTAAAGGAGGAGTAATTTTTTTTTATTGTTGATGCAATTTTACACCAAATCATGAAAGTTTTACTATGCTGCTCTGATTGGCTATGCGACGTGATTGACAGCTCAGGGGCGGGCAGGTCACCTTGAAATTGTTATGCAAGAACTCCGTCTCGGCCACTTAGAGTGGAGGGACTGGTGGGGACTTTGCTTTCATTTGACTTGTTTTGGTCTGGTCTTCATGAGGTATTTTTCCCCTTTTTTCTTTTGCATTTTGAATAGAGCTGTTTCTCTTCCTTATTTCTTCCAAACTCTTGATTCGTCAAGCTGCTCTTGCCACGTGTACTGCAAAATCACAAGCTACTGATAAGTACTTAATTTGAAATCATGACATATACGGTAACATGACGTATGTACTTAGATCTACAGAGAATTGATTGAAACTATTGTAGTAATAATTATATGGGGCATCGCAAGAGATGATGTGATGAATGCGTTGAGAATTTTAATGGCAATAACCTCCCATGCATTCAGAATTTGCATTGATGTTATTGAGTAAAATATGTCTCCTAACAGTCCATTTTCTTATACATTGTCTTTTACCACAAACCCAACATTCAGTGGGCTAATGCATGATTGTCGATGTTCATGATCAGATGGAAGCAATAATAGTTCAGTTATCATTCCAACAATAGCTATGCATGTTAATGGCTTAAAATAACTATTTTTGTTACATAAGAGAATCGATTTGAATATTTGTTGAACATAGCTATTGTGAATTGTATCAAATTATTGTTTTCTCTTTCAAATAATATGGTTGTTGCTTTTAGATGTACAATGACAACTGAACACATGAAACAAGCAAATAGTTGTGTTTAAAAAGAATCAAATAGTCATTACTTTTGGCAACATTTGCCCATTTACTGCTGCTTTACGCTAGTAAAACATTTTACACCCATGTTCTGTAATACCTCTGCTATTGTGCCTTTTTGATGTTATGTTGATGTTATTTCTCATAATAATGAAATTTAAAATATGGATCAGACTATTTGTACGTCTGATGTTCAATGGCAATTACTAGTGTAGTAATCTCTATTCAGTATACAAATCAAATTGCATATTTGTGTTTCAATCTTGTGTATTAATTATGTTTTTGATTTATGGTTAAAGATCCCATATTTGATATGTTTATGTGGAGTTAACTTTTGATTTTATTGTGAAATGTTTGCCCATGCATCAAGTTAGCTTGGGCTGACGTGTAACATGCGTGAGGAGAAAGCTTCTTGCGCCTTTTGTGTCTTTAAATTGCAGAATGGATGTCAAATAAATCTGCTATCATTGTTTTAAATCAAAGACCAGCCCATGGAGGAAGTATTGCATCACTCAGATCACACATCATGCAGATTCAGAAGTGAAAATCAAACAATATATTCTTGATGCAGAAGCTGGAACGCCACCTTACAAAGGGGCTACAGAGTGAAACCCAATGAATGCAAGAAAATGGATGGATATTGCATTATAATAAAATGGTGGGGACTATAGGGATTGTACCAGAGGCAACCATATCTGTGAGCAGCCCCCACTTAAAAAAAAAAAAAAAAAAAAAAGTGTTTCAGATCATGAAAATAATAGTGTTCATGAATATTGACTTTGAAAAAAAAAAGTACAGACGAAAATAATGCAACAATGAATAAAAGATTACATTACTGAAGAGGAAAAGGAATTTCTTGAAGATAGCTGGGCATGCGCCAAAGCTCAAGCTTTTATCGCCATGGGCGAGAGATTTTAAGGATGGGCGAGAGATTTTTCTCTTTTGCCATGTGGCTTAATCATTTTCATTCAAGAAAAAATTCAAAAACAAAACAAATTTTTGTCCACCAAATCGAGACTAAATGTGAGAACGCCGTCGCCATCAATCATTCTAGTTGATAACATTTTGGAACACCGCTCACGCTATGACAACAAATATGGCGGCGCCCATACACCAGTGTTTAAATTAATGTGCCCCCGCCCCCCACCCCCCTTCTTTCTAAAAAAGATAT
>JAGTTF010004415.1:0-12590 GCA_019095985.1 Streblospio benedicti | reverse complement strand
ACTTACACAAGAGACTTCTCTACAGTCGTTAAAGAGAACAAAGGATATGATTGCCTCTATCTTTGGTTGATTGTTATTTGAATCTTTTTCACATCTTGTTTTCAAATGAGTTGTAAAATGTGTGTGCAATTGGCTTGATCCACTAGGAAATTTGTATTTAATTATTTATCTTCTTTTTTAAAAAAAACACTAAAATTGAATGCAAATTAATATAGATAGTATTTATGGATAACTGAGAGTAAATCTGATTATTCAAGTATTTTATTTTTGTATTCAGTATTAAATGATTGAATGTAATTATTTTATGTAAAATATATTGAAGTAGCATAGAACTTACCGTAGTTATATTCAAGTAATCATTACTTTCTGTATATTGTATTACTTGATTTCCACTGCCAGTGTAATTTTAGACTAATATTATATGCTTTGTATTGAGCAATTAAAGTTAATAAACACTGTAATGTTTTGCATGTGTGAAATAAAAATATTTTAACAAATAAATTATATATATTTTTTTTACTTCTCCAAATAAAATATTAAAAAACTCACCATCCTAGTTTTCCTTTTAACAAATCGAATTATTTTTTATTTTTATTGTTATTTGAAATCAATTTATTGAAAATATAATCGAATGATTTAAAACATACATGTAATTATTGTTACATTCGTATTACAATAGAAATAATTGCTTTTCTTTACAAGTCACAACGGCCCCTCGACTTCCGGAGTTCCATAGTAATTAATGACATACAGGTACCTGTCGCGAGGGCTTTCCCACCCATAAACAATGTGATGTCAAAAAAATTCTGTAAAAAATATATTACATGATTTGATTCATAATATGTAAAGTGAGATGTGTTAATTCTCAATCTAAGTATGTAGTTTTAAACGGTTTTATTCAAGTATACTAAAATCGTTAAAGATCATGCCTTTTGAATAAAGTATTTTAACTATTTTTTAGTCTATATTTAGTAAAATTCAACTTGTTACTTGTAAAACTGTCCAAGTGTGTCAAGTGTGTGTGTGTGCCAATATTGATGGCAACACACCATCACTAATGCTTACATCAAACTTTCGACAGCCATAACATTATTGCTCAACATATAAATTTTACTTCTACCATGATGTAGTCAGCCAATATACTGTGTTAGTATGGTTAATTTGACACTATGTGGGTTACTGTTGCCAATGACAATGTGGAATTGGTGTCTCCAATATGGGATAGGACCTCTTTTTCGATATCTGGCATCAGGGTTTCCACGGAGGAAGCTCAACACAGTTACAGTAAAAGTAGTTACTGTCGATTCATAGAACAGGGGAAAGCTCACATTTTCATTGTTTATTAAGAAAATATTATGTTATGTCATAAAGTCTAGCTTAATCTTTGTATGTCTTGCTTCTCTCTAAAGCCAGGTAAAATATCTACTTGATAGGGATTCACAAAATTTAATTGGTGTTATTTAAAAGCATAGTCAAATATCTATAAAGTGGTACAAAGTGATATGTTACAATGGATATAAATATGTGTTTTTTTAAGAGGATTAATTCATACAAAGCCATGTTTTGATTTCTTAATAAATCTCTCACTTTATTTTTTCAAGCAGACTGCTCATATCTTATATTCAGTGTGTTAATGAAGTGAAAAATAAGCCATTATGTGCGAGGCATTCCTACTAAAAAAGAATGGTTGTTGAAAAAAAGTAAGTTTGACCAAAGCAAGATCTGTCTGAATACAGGCAACACCATCCGGCCGCACACCCATGGATTGTCCATGGGAGAAGAAACCAGCCCACAATGGCGCAACACTGGCCACATACCACAAGATGCTTAGACACCGTACTAGACAAACTTCAAAAATGCTTTGATAAAGTCATATTTTCCCGGTGATGGCTTTGCAAGCAATTTTTGGGATTTCGAGACCAATTATAATGAGGATGTTATAGCAGGAGTTCATGAACTACTCACGCTTATGTCGATGATGGGATCACTTACTCCCTCAACAGCAGCTTGAGATGGGGGTTGTTGATATTATAGAGGAAGCAATCCAGCAGGCTAAAATACCATGAAGAAGATCTTCATAAACACTTAAGTGAGTGCATCGTCTGATATCTCGCATCTAATCTATCATTTATATATGCGGTCACTGTCATTTTGAGTGTATCCCCCAACTTCAGCCAAAATCATCTGTTTAAGTCCTCTCTTTACAGAGTTTGTGCCCCCTTAAATATGCCTCAGATTGCACCGGATGCGAAATCAGGGGTGGGGGTAGGCCTACAGTAATCCCCGAAACCCTAGTGAATTTGTGCCCCCACCCCTCACCTCTCCCTTTTCTAAATCACCATGCGTCCCAGAAAAAATCAATGTCGGTCAGAATGACAGAGCTCACATATCTATGTTATTCAATGATGCAGTCTATTTCTAATGTGGCAACACAGCGGCAAACAACTTGCTTCATTGTAGGTGGTGAAGACTCTCTTTTTGAGCTAGATCGTCATCGCTGTTTCAAGAACCAACGTCTGTGCAAATATCTTTACATGACAGTTTTGTGTTATTGTGTGTGAAACGTAACATTGAATGTTTAGAACTATCCAAGGGTCCATCCCATGTAAAGGCTCAGTCTGAAATTTAGACCATCCATAAGATACTATACGATTAAGATGCTATGTTAATTCTATTAGGTGGCAAAATCTCAACCCACTCAATTACAAAATTTTTCAGCCTAACAGCCTCTTGTTGTTCACATAGTATGATGGTTATATAAACCGTATGTTTACACCAAGAGAAGCCTATCTGTGAATAGTTCGTCACCCAATATTCTCTGCATATATAAATATAATACATGATATGGGATGGAACGCATAAGTAAGTTGAAATTATCGGTTCATATAGAGTGTAACCACGTTATTGAATGGACAATTTTTCTACTCAAATCCACTTTGGTTATGACAGAAACTACACCTACAGACTACTGCCAAGAATCAACCAACTTAGTTAATCAAGATGTAGCATTGAATTGCTTCTGGGTGTTTTTAGGAAACAAACAGGCGTGAATTTTCTTACTTCAACATGATGAATCTACATCCGCTTTTTAAAATTAGCATATTTACTTCATTTCATACCTTCATCTTGTTTCTTTTTCATTTTTTATGTCAAATTACACTTGTTTGTAAAAAATACATAAATACAAGCTAAATTATCAACTATTAAATGAAATAAAACAACTATATAAATTAGAAAGAAAAAATAACTACTTACAACAAAGTGTGAGGGTGACGGCTAACGATTGAAACTTTAAGAAAATATGTGCCAGACTAAGCTGTCC
Organism: Streblospio benedicti; assembly: GCA_019095985.1. Taxonomy (NCBI): domain Eukaryota; kingdom Metazoa; phylum Annelida; class Polychaeta; order Spionida; family Spionidae; genus Streblospio; species Streblospio benedicti. The sequence continues at coordinate 9,268 of JAGTTF010004415.1, read as the reverse complement.
AGTAATAACACACATATTTATACAAGAGAAAAAACAGTACTGTATAGCATGTGATTAAACAACCTTTATACACAGCAATTAAAATGTGACACTCCCCACCATTTGAATCTGTGGGATTCAAATACAACGAAAAAAATAAGTATAAGAAAAAGAAATACAAACTTACAAAGCATATTACGATGAATCTCACATATAAAACTATACTAGAAAACATAGAATATTTATGAAAACGAATGCAAAGTAAACAACAAATGAAATATCATATTCAACGTCAAATCAGAGCACATCAGATGATTTTCCAAATATGATATGCAGCAAGTCTATAAGTCCCCTTCCAGAAATACAATCTTTGAAATAGGTCGTGTTAACCGAGTGGACTTTGTCCTAATATCCACAGTCCTTACAAGGCCGTCTTGGCTCCGCTTCACACTTACAACACCCAAGGGCCACAAACCCCGCGGCATAGAATCTTCCACCAGAAGTACCAAATCATTATCCTTCACATTTCACTTGACTTCATGCCACTTTCTAGATTTTTGCAACAACACCAAATACTCCCTGGTCCATCTCCTCCAAAACTCATATGCTGGACATGACGCCATCTTCTACGGTATATGTCCGCTTCTGTAAACTGTCCAGGAGCTATACTCTCTGCTCCTCTCATCAGTAACAGATGATTTGGTGAAAACGGACTAGGGTCATTCCTATCATTAGAGCATTTCGTTATAGGCCTGGTATTTACAATGCTTTCTACTTCACACATAAGAGTTTGCAATGTTTCATCATTTAATAGATACTTCTATCAGGAGCAAGCATTGCATGAAACATTTACAGTTTGAATCATTCGTTCAAATACCCCACACATGTGAGGAGCATGTGGGGGATTAAGCACCCATATCCATGCCTAACATAATGTGCCTGGACTAATGAGGCAAGCATTCTAGTCCTGACCTTGGGATGGATAAGACATACAATACAATACAATACAATACAATACAATACAATTAAACATTTATATAGCTACTACTTCTTAAGCGGGAATTTAAGTTCGCTGTACAGAAAAAAATAAAGAGAATAAGAGATAAGTGCCCAAGTTAATGCGTCCCGTGAAAGCAGTGTTTAAAAAATGAAATGGCAACATTGTTCTTAGCTTGAAAAAATTTCTTTTGACTTAAAAAGGATATTAGAATAGCTATGATATTGCTGGACTTAGAAGAGTCGTGACATTATGGAAAAGAAAACCCAGACGCATTCATCAGAAAAATCAATAAATCTGCTATAACAGATCATGTGGCGGTGCACAACCATCCCATGAAGGGACCCACACAAAAGTTGGGATATATGCCTATATGCTGAGGAGATGGATCAAAGATGCTATCTGGATCAGGAAAACAAACAACTTCAACTGGAATGAGGTGGCTTATAATCTCAGTCACATTTGGACCAAAGTTCTGGCAACAACACCAGCTGCATTGATCAGCAGTAGAACTTTCTGCCATGAAGAAAAATGTGACAGGTAGTGAAAACTCTCAATTTAAGTATGTTTCAAATTGAAACAGTTTAAATTGAATTATATATAATTGAAATGCTAACTACAGTTTTTTTAATGATGGTGATGAAGAGTCACTCAAAATATTGATATAGAGTAGAATTGTGGGTGAAGTGTACACTAGTTGAGGCATTGAGGTAATATAAGTATTAGGATGTGTACCTATCAATAAGCTCTCCCCACGAGCGTGGTGACAGGTCCTCCATGTCATACTCCTCAGAGGCACGGTACATCAAGGTAATCTTAGGCTCCTCATCTGGGTCGTCTAGAAGCAGAGGTAAACTGTCTCAAACGACTAACGATTAGTTCACCTCAATCAGCAGTAAAACACTTCGGTATCACTTGGAAAACGTCGAGCATTATGTGGACCAAAGTGCGCCACAACAGAATCTAACGGTCACACTTGTGCAAACAATCAAAGTTTTCTCAACAAATTAATATTTCATGTGTAATCATATGACCAAGAATCAAAGATATCCCAACCTGCTTTAGATACCCGCCAGCAGAAAGATATTACCCTTTTTCATTAAACTGGCCAATTACGATTGCCATTCGGAGCTGTTTGTGCAGGTTAATTGGTATAATGGGGATATCTACCTCATACCAGACCATGTCTCATTTATGCGCACACTGGCAGGGTAAAATTCAACAAATCCCGTTATCAATTGAACATCCATTAATACCTAATGAACGGTAGTTCCATTGGTTTCGTTGCCTGGGTCACTGTAACATGTTCAGATTGAATTACAGTCGGGTCTGTCTAGTGTAAGGCCTATTGTAGAAGATCACATAGATAAGGTGGAGCTATTAAATAACGATTCGACGGTTGGGTTTCACAATTTTATTTTTTCAACTCAGGTGACAGGTAAACTACAACAACCAACAAAAATACATAAATACAAGCTAAATTATCAACTATTAAATGAAAAAAAACAACTATATATAATTTAAAAAAAAATGACTACTTACAACAAAGTGTGAGGGGTGACGCTAACAATTGAAACTTTAAGAAAAATACGTGCCAGACTAAGATGTCCAGTACTAACATACATATTTATACAAGAGAAAAAACAGTACTGTATAGCATGTGATTATACAGCCTTTTATACACAGCAATTAAAATGTGACACTCCCCCACCATTTGAATCTGTGGGATTCAAATACAAAAGAAAAATAAAGTATAAAAAAAAGAAATACAAACTTACAAAGCATATTGTAAACAACAAAAAGAAATATCATTTCAAAAAATCAAATCAGAGCACATAGAAAGATTTTCCCCAAAAATGATTGCAGCAAAAACTATAAGTTTTAGAAACACAATCTTTGAAATAGGTCGTGTTAACCGGGGTGGACTTTGTCCCCCAAAATCCCCAGTCCTTCAAGGCCGTCTTGGGCTTCCCCCCAACAACACCCAAGGCCACAAACCCGCCGGCATGGAATCTTCCCCCAAAATACCAAATCATTTCCTTCCCTTTTGCTTGACTTCATGCCCTTTTTTAGATTTTTTCAACAACACCAAATACTCCCTCGTCCATCTCCTCCCAAAACCTTTTGCCCTATGCTGGACATGACACCATCTTCTACGGTATATGTCCCCTTCGAAAAATGTCCGGGGCTATACCCCCTGCTCCTCTCATCAGTAACAGATGGTTTTGGGGACAAAAAGGGCTAGGGTCTTACATCAATTTGGCATTTCGTTATAGGCCCCCGGGATTTACAATGCTTTCTACTTCACACATAAAAGTTTGCAATGTTTTTATCATTTAACCTACTTCTTTAAAAGGGGATTGCATGAAACCTCGTTTTACAGTTTTAAACATAAAGTTCAAATACCCCACCCCTGTGGGGGGGAGTGAACAATTTGTTTTGGAAAAAAATTTAAGCACCCCTTCAATTTTCACGGTTTTTTTAACGAAAAATTGGGGGGCCTTTTAAAAACGGAAAAATTTGTTGGTTTTTCCCAATTTTTTTAAAAGGGATCCCATTCTTTTTTAAAGTTCCGGTTTGGAAACCCCCCTCGCCTTAACCCCTTTTTCCCGGTTTTAACTTACCCAACCTTTTTGAAATTCTCTGACTTGTTTTTTTTAATATTTTTGATCACCATTTTCACTGTAACCCAGAAAGTGGGGGGGAAAGGTCTAAATGTAATTCTCTTTTTAACCCAATACAATCCATTCGTGCAGCTACTACTACACAGCTGCCTGCAATAAGCGAGGGATAGAAACGGTTTTAAATCAGACAACTCGTCCACTGCTGCACAATAATAAAAGCCACACGTTATGACTCCATTTTGTTAATACATCTTAAATAACTACAGCATCGTACCTTCTCTTGCATCACTAAATGGTGCTTGTAGTTCAAGGTAACCACTGTATCCAGCTCTCTCGGTTTTACACACACTAGATATCTGTATTTTTTTAGATCATCGAGGACTTTATCAATCATACCATTCATTTGACATTTGTGCTGGAACCAACTCATCCCAATTAAATTGTACTCCCTGGTGCGCGTCTTGAAACAAAATCTTTGTCCTTAACTAATACTGGCGGACCAAACCGATGGGGGTCAAGAGACTAGATAAAAAGCATTGTTAGATCACGTAACTTACTAATTCAGTTGATCCATAAAAGTTAAATCTGTTGGGCAAATGCAGCTTAGCACTACCACTCCATATTCCTCCAAAACATGCACGCATAATTTCGACCTAATTGAACACCTGAGAGTTTTTCATCATTACCACAATTTTGTGAGATTAAACCCCACAATAGGTAGGACCTTACCATTGATAGTACATAGCCCTTTCTATGTCTTCTGGGATAAAAATCATAACTATGGTTCCGGAATCTTAGCACTACATCAAGAATCATTATTGAGATCGTTTTTAGGGCAAATGATAACACAAACCATTCAATATTTACCTTCAAACCTTGCTGATAATGAACAATCTGAGTTTTTTATTGTACCACAGAAATCTGAGATAGTCCCTACAATAGCTAAAGGGACCTTAACTTGATAGTACATAGCTTCTATGTCTGCTGGATAAAGCATAACTATGGTTCCGAATCTTAGCACTACATCAAGAAGTTTATTATTGAGATCAGGACCTTTGATAACACAAATCATTCAATGATTTACCTTCATACCTTGCTGAACAGTCAAATACCACACGTAATTTGCCTGGCTTCTTCTCTCCGTAATGACAGCATGATGAGGTATATACCAAGCAGCAGCACATGAACTTTTTTCATCAGGTACAACTTCTGCATACCCTTTATCACACAATCCTAGTTATTTCTTCATCATATCTACTGAAGAGATTTTTTTTGTCTAAACTCCGCTTACAGAATTGAGTCTGACATAGCCATGGGTAAGTTATTTTAACATTACAATCAATCTTGAATGGAATAGGTATTTCATAATGGCCATCAACAACCGTAATTTGTTTATTCCGTGTACCCATCACATGTCTGTCTTCTACTACAAGCCAACTTCATCACATACAATAGGATAATTTTCAGATTTTACATTCTATGAACTATCATCTTGAATCTGAATGAAATTAGAAGTCACTGTTCTACTCACTTTGTGTGTTGTCACTGGACCATTTGTGACAACCCAACTTAGTGCGCACTGCAAGCAGCTCCCTTTGGAAGACCTTTTTTTCAGTTCTAGAGGCAGCAGTGCTTCTGCATGATCTGACCTATATAAGTAGCTCAACCTTTTCCCCCTTTGAACACACAGGTAGACCCTTCACATATTCAAAATTACACAAGTAAAATGCGGGGTTGCATTAGAAGGGAAAAAAAAAAAAATTTTTTTCCCCCCCCCCCTTTTTTTGGGTTTTTTTTTTGGGGGTTTTTAAAAGGGGGAAAAATTAAAATTTAACCTTTTTTTTTTAAAAAAATTTTTTTAAAAATTTTTTCCCAAAAAAAAAAAAACCCCGGGGGGGTTTTTTTTTTAAAAGGGGCCCCGGGAAATTTTTTTTTAAAAAAAGGATTTTTTGGGTTTTTCCCCGGACCCCTTTTTTTTGGGGGTTTTTAAAAAATTTTTTTTTAAAAAATTTTTTTTTTTTCCCAAAATTTTTCCCCCCCCTTTTTTTTTTAAAATTTTTTTAAAAAAATTTTTTTTTAAAGGAAAAAAGGGGGAAAAAGGTTTTTTTTTTTTAAAAAAGGGGGTTTTTCCCCCCGGGGGGGTTTTTTGGGAACCCCCCCCTTTTTTAAAAAAAAACCCCCCTTGGGGAAAAATTTTTTCCCCCAAAAAAAATTTTTAAAAAAAATTTTTTCCCCCTTTTTTTTTTAAACCCAAAAAAAAACCCCTTAAAATTAAAAAATTTTTTCCCCGGGGAAAAAAAAAGGGGAAATTTAAAAAAAATTTTCCCCAAAAAAAAAATTTTTGGGGTTAAAATTTTTTTCCCGGGGGGGAAAAAAACCCCCCCTTTTTTTCCAAAAAATTTTTTAAAAAATTTTTAAAAATTTTTAAAGGGTTTTAAAAAAGAAGGAAAAGGAAAATTTTTTTTTTTAAAAAAAACCAAAAAATTTAAAGGGGTTTTCCCGGGGGGTTTTTTTGGGGGGAAAAAAAATTTTTTTTTGGGGTTTTTTTTTTTTTGGGTTTTTTCCCAAATTCCCTTGGGGGCCCCCCTTTTTTAAAATTTTTGGGGGCCCAAAATTTTTATAATTTAAAAATTTTTTTTTTTTTAAAAAATTTTTTTTTTTTTTTTAAACCCGGTTTTTGGGGTTTTTTGGGCCCAAAAATTTTTTTTGGGGGAAATTTGGGAATTTGGTTTTTTTTTAGTTTTTCCCTTTTTTTTGGGGGGGAAAAAAAAAAAAAATTTTTTTTTTAAAAATTTTTTTTAATTTTTCCCCGGCCCTTTTTTTTAAAAAAAAATTTGGCTTTTTTGGGTTTTGGGGGTTTTTTTTTTTTTTTAATTTTGGAAAAAAAAAAAAAATTTAAAAACCCCCAAAAAAAGGGGAAAAAAAACTTTTTTTTTGGAAAAAAAAATTTTTTTAAAAAAAAAGGGGGGGTTTCCCCGGGGGAAAAAAAAAAAATAAAAATAAAATTTTAAAAAAAAAAAAAGAAATTTAAAAAGGGTTTCCAAAAAAAATTTTTTGGGGCCCGGGGTTTTTTTTTTTTAAAAAAGAAAAAAGGGAATTTGAAAAGGGGTTTTGGGGGTTTTTTTTTAGGGTTTAAAATTTAAAGGGGGGGCCCCCCCCCCTTTTTTTCCCAAAAAAGGGGGGGAAGGGGAAAAAACCCTTGGGGCCCGGGGGGAAACCAAAAAAAACCCCAAAAATTTTGGGTTAAAAAACCCCCCTTTTTTTAAAAAAAAAAAACTTTTTAAAAAAAAATAAGGGGTTTTTAAAAAAAAAAAATTTTTTCCAAAAAGGGATTTAAAAGGGGTTTTTGGGGTTTTTTTAATTTAAATTTCCCAAATTTTTTTTGGGTTTTTGGGGGCCCCCCAAAAAAAAACCCTTTTTTTGGGGGGGTTTTTTTCCCCAGTTTTTTTAAAAAATTTTAAAATTTTTTAACCCCAAAAAAATTTTTTTTATTGGAACCAAAAAGGGGGGAAAAAAGGGGGGGTTTTTTTGGGGGGGGGCCCCCCCCCTTTTTTTTTAAAAAATATTTGGGTTTTTTAACTCAGGTGACAGGTAAACTACAACAATAACGAAAAAATACATAAATACAAGCTAAATTATCAACTATTAAATGAAATAAAACAACTATATAATTTAGAAAGAAAAAATAACTACTTACAACAAAGTGTGAGGACGACGACTAACGATTGGAACTTTAAGAAAATACATGCCTAACTAAGCTGTCCAGTAATAACACACATATTTATACAGAAAAAACAGTACTGTATAGCGTAGTGATTATACAACCTTTATACACAGCAATTAAAATGTGACACTCGGTATATTTTATGAATGGAAAATTGCCAACATGACAGACAACAGGTAGAGTTTGTCAATGAAGTTGACTCACTAGGCTCAAACTTTGCTTAGGGAACTCCTAATTAGCATCAAAATGCAGGCTGCACATTTGGGATGACAAAAGCTCGATGTTTGTTTACATGTATATAGCGCGTCTGCTGTCAAAGGGCCAAGGGTCGGACCAGTGGCGCCAGTGTGTGATTGGGTCATTTAAAAACCGGAAAACGAGACAAAAATCTATAAATAGAATCGATGTGCACCTTGGTCCATTCCTTGTTTTGGTGAACTATTAACACTACATTTGTAGTATTCAAAACACATTTATATGCACAATACGCTACTCACCAAGTTCAACCTCAGCCCGAAATCCATGTAAACCGCATCAAAAGTCGACAGGCTGGAAGGTGTCTGGGTCGAGGTAAAGATCTTGGCTGAAGGGTTTTGTTGGTGATGGTGACCATGGAACCAATGCACAGCCACACATTGCAGTGTCCCCAGTCTCTCGGTCAATGGTCTGCTGTAATATGTATGTGGTTCAGTATCAAGTTGGTCAATGTTGGTGATTAAGCTGGGGTCCTTTGACAGCCACATCATGATCATCAATCTGACGGTTAATGGTCTGTTATACTGAATACGGTAGTCAAGAGATCTCGAATGGTTGTAAATTAGTGGTTGGTTGGTCGACAGTGTGGGTTGCCCATGTATCTAATGAATACCTTTTAGAAAACATATATATATGTATGTAATAGGACAGCTGTATGTCGTGACTGCACTGGCCTCGGCTTTCCTTACATTCTCTAAAGTTTGAACCAAGATAATGTAAATAGATACACAGCTTTGCAACCTGATCACCACCCTCCATCACAACTATTGATAAACACAAGACTTTCAATGATTCCTGTTGTCATCCTCACCATGGATGTCGTTTTGAGTGTGGCCCAGATGGTGCAGCAAGATGATGTCACCAAATAGATTTGATGTTATAGAGCTGTTCGTCGTAAAGCGGGAAGCGACCACACCTCCATTTGGATGGCCCAGGAGGATGACCTACCTGTATCATATTATCAATCGTGTCATGTCTCCCATCTCATATAGTTCACTATGGTTATGTTTATACAATTTTCGTTTTCCATTTACATGTACACGTGGGCCTACTAGTTAAGGTTGAATATTCATGTCTTCGATTTTGACATAGCTATCAATGATATGTATGCATAAATCTATTAATGTTTAAGTCCAAACCCCTTAATTTTATTATGTGTGCAGAACATTTGGGACAAAGGTTAGTATGATTGATTCTTTATTATGATAATAAATATGATAAATGAATACGAAAATGGTCATAAGTATAGAAAATATTGGTATGAGGACGCACACAAGGAGAACTCTATATATAGTTATTGACACTATAAGCCATGGTAGCTGCCTCCATGTATATATTTCTTTTTTACGCTCTTGTATAATAAAAAAAATGAAACACAAGTTGAAGAATAAGTATACAGCTATATAACATCTGTGTGTCACACTTTCATTGCTGTTAATGATGGCTGATGTAAGTCCACGTGTGCACGTTCACTTCACTGTACATGATTCGTGATTTTAATAAAATGTTTGACACTATGGGTAACGAAGATGACCTGCTTTCGAGCCAAAATTTTAATGTATTTGTATAAGGTCTATCTACTCTAATCTCTTTGCTTTTAAACTACTAATATATCTAATGATAAGCGTAAATGGTACTATTGAAACATGTAAAGTATTTTAAGGAGACTTGGGATTTAAAAGGTTTTTT
>JAGTTF010004412.1:0-22687 GCA_019095985.1 Streblospio benedicti | reverse complement strand
CTGGTACCAAAATTTTTTCGTGTACTTTGGTCCACTTTTTAGCCGACTTACGAGCGGTTCGCCTAAATATCTCGTTACCATTCTACAGAGAGAACTATTTCACCGATTGCCACCAAATTTTACACACAGCTGCATTGTACCCTTTCTCCACACTCGGTGCGAGTTTGGTGTACTTTGGCCCACTTTTGAGCGAGTTATTAGACTTTTAAAATAAAAATTGGCGAAAAATCGGCTGGCATTTTCTTCCGACACCAGTCACGCACGCCGAAACGCACCCGGTACCAGCAGTCGCACAGCAATTTCGATGCAACCGGCGCGTAGACAGAGGACAGGGCATTGCTGTATAAAATATTCACACCCACACGTGTCAAGGAAAATATTTGGTGGATCATCAAAGTCGGCCCATTCCCTATATACCGTTAGTAAAATTAAGGGGTCACGAAAACTAGGTCGGTATTCATAGATAAAAAAAAAAAAAAAAAACATAGCGGATACTCCTATATGGTGTGCATGTGATAGAGTTATTGGTCGCCATGGTTACCATGGTTACCATGGTTACGGTCCGTTGCCTTGGTTACCGGCCCGTTTTTTTGACCTGTTACGACCAAATTCGATAATAAACACGAGGGTACCACCCTCCAGACGCGAAAAAATTTTGGTGTACTTTGGTCCACTTTTAACCCCGAATGGCCCAAAAACGGGCCGAAATAGCTACGCTTTTCTATAAATTACCCAGTCGGAAATAACCAACGAACTGTGACCAAATCTCACCCTTAGCTTTCTCCCCACCACCCTCCAGACGTGAAATTTTTTTCGTGTACTTTGGTCCACTTTTAGCCCACTTACGAGCGGTTCGCCTAAATATCTCGTTAATTTTCTACAGAGAGAACTATATCACCGATTGCCACCAAATTTTACACACAGCTGCATTGTACCCTTTCTCCACACTCGGTGCGAGTTTGGTGTACTTTGGCCCACTTTTTGAGCGAGTTATTAGACTTTTAAAATAAAAACGGCGAAAAATCGGCTGGCATTTTCTTCCGACACCGGTCACGCACGCCGAAACGCACTGGTACCAGCAGTCGCACAGCAATTTCGATGCAACCGGCGCCAGACAGAGGACAGGGCATTGCTGTATAAAATATTCACACCCACACGTGTCAAGGAAAATATTTGGTGGATCATCAAAGTCGGCCCATTCCCTATATCCCTATATACTGTTACTGAAAATTAAATTTTACTATGAACTACCCGGACGGAAGAAATCAACAAACTATGACCAAACGTCACTGTTATCTTTCTCCTACCACCCTCCAGACGTGTGAAATTTTTTCGTGTACTTTGGTCCACTTTTAGCCGACTTACGAGCGGTTCGCCTAAATATCTCGTTACCATTCTACAGAGGGAACTATTTCACCGATTGCCACCAAATTTTACACACAGCTGCATTGTACCCTTTCTCCACACTCGGTGCGAGTTTGGTGTACTTTGGCCCACTTTTTGAGCGAGTTATTAGACTTTTAAAATAAAAATTGGCGAAAAATCGGCTGGCATTTTCTTCCGACACCAGTCACGCACGCCGAAACGCACCCGGTACCAGCAGTCGCACAGCAATTTCGATGCAACCGGCGCGTAGACAGAGGACAGGGCATTGCTGTATAAAATATTCACACCCACACGTGTCAAGGAAAATATTTGGTGGATCATCAAAGTCGGCCCATTCCCTATATACCGTTAGTAAAATTAAGGGGTCACGAAACTAGGTCGGTATTCATAGATAAAAAAAAAAAAAAAAAAAAACATAGCGGATACTCCTATATGGTGTGCATGTGATAGAGTTATTGGTCGCCATGGTTACCATGGTTACCATGGTTACGGTCCGTTGCCTTGGTTACCGGCCCGTTTTTTGACCTGTTACGACCAAATTCGATAATAAACACGAGGGTACCACCCTCCAGACGCGAAAAAATTTTGGTGTACTTTGGTCCACTTTTTAACCCCCCGAAATGGCCCAAAAACGGGCCGAAATAGCTACGCTTTTCTATAAATTACCCAGTCGGAAATAACCAACGAACTGTGACCAAATCTCACCCTTAGCTTTCTCCCACCACCCTCCAGACGTGAAATTTTTTTTCGTGTACTTTGGTCCACTTTTTAGCCGACTTACGAGCGGTTCGCCTAAATATCTCGTTAATTTTCTACAGAGAGAACTATATCACCGATTGCCACCAAATTTTACACACAGCTGCATTGTACCCTTTCTCCACACTCGGTGCGAGTTTGGTGTACTTTGGCCCACTTTTTGAGCGAGTTATTAGACTTTTAAAATAAAAAACGGCGAAAATCGGCTGGCATTTTCTTCCGACACCGGTCACGCACGCCGAAACGCACCCGGTACCAGCAGTCGCACAGCAATTTCGATGCAACCGGCGCGTAGACAGAGGACAGGGCATTGCTGTATAAAATATTCACACCCACACGTGTCAAGGAAAATATTTGGTGGATCATCAAAGTCGGCCCATTCCCTATATCCCTATATACTGTTACTGAAAATTAAATTTTACTATGAACTACCCGGACGGAAGAAATCAACAAACTATGACCAAATGTCACTGTTATCTTTCTCCTACCACCCTCCAGACGTGAAAATTTTTTTTCGTGTACTTTGGTCCACTTTTAGCCGACTTTACGAGCGGTTCGCCTAAATATCTCGTTACCATTCTACAGAGGGAACTATTTCACCGATTGCCACCAAATTTTACACACAGCTGCATTGTACCCTTCTCCACACTCGGTGCGAGTTTGGTGTACTTTGGCCCACTTTTGAGCGAGTTATTAGACTTTAAAATAAAAATTGGCGAAAAATCGGCTGGCATTTTCTTCCGACACCAGTCACGCACGCCGAAACGCACCCGGTACCAGCAGTCGCACAGCAATTTCGATGCAACCGGCGCGTAGACAGAGGACAGGGCATTGCTGTATAAAATATTCACACCCACACGTGTCAAGGAAAATATTTGGTGGATCATCAAAGTCGGCCCATTCCCTATATACCGTTAGTAAAATTAAGGGGTCACGAAACTAGGTCGGTATTCATAGATAAAAAAAAAAAAAAAAAAAAAAAAAAAAACATAGCGGGATACTCCTATATGGTGTGCATGTGATAGAGTTATTGGTCGCCATGGTTACCATGGTTACCATGGTTACGGTCCGTTGCCTTGGTTACCGGCCCGTTTTTTTTGACCTGTTACGACCAAATTCGATAATAAACACGAGGGTACCACCCTCCAGACGCGAAAAAATTTTGGTGTACTTTGGTCCACTTTTAACCCCCCGAAATGGCCCAAAAACGGGCCGAAATAGCTACGCTTTCTATAAATTACCCAGTCGGAAATAACCAACGAACTGTGACCAAATCTCACCCTTAGCTTTCTCCCACCACCCTCCAGACGTGAAATTTTTTTTTCGTGTACTTTGGTCCACTTTTTAGCCGACTTACGAGCGGTTCGCCTAAATATCTCGTTAATTTTCTACAGAGAGAACTATATCACCGATTGCCACCAAATTTTACACACAGCTGCATTGTACCCTTCTCCACACTCGGTGCGAGTTTGGTGTACTTTGGCCCACTTTTGAGCGAGTTATTAGACTTTTAAAATAAAAAAACGGCGAAAAATCGGCTGGCATTTTCTTCCGACACCGGTCACGCACGCCGAAACGCACCCGGTACCAGCAGTCGCACAGCAATTTCGATGCAACCGGCGCGTAGACAGAGGACAGGGCATTGCTGTATAAAATATTCACACCCACACGTGTCAAGGAAAATATTTGGTGGATCATCAAAGTCGGCCCATTCCCTATATCCCTATATACTGTTACTGAAAATTAAATTTTACTATGAACTACCCGGACGGAAGAAATCAACAAACTATGACCAAATGTCACTGTTACCTTTCTCCTACCACCCTCCAGACGTGAAAAAAAAAAACGTACTTTGGTCCACTTTTAGCCGACTTACGAGCGGTTCGCCTAAATATCTCGTTACCATTCTACAGAGGGAACTATTTCACCGATTGCCACCAAATTTTACACACAGCTGCATTGTACCCTTCTCCACACTCGGTGCGAGTTTGGTGTACTTTGGCTTACTTTTTGAGCGAGTTATTAGACTTTTAAAATAAAAATTGGCGAAAATCGGCTGGCATTTTCTTCCGGACACCAGTCACGTACGACGAAACGTACCCGGTACCAGCAGTCGCACAGCAATTTCGATGCAACCGGCGCGTAGACAGAGGACAGGGCATTGCTGTATAAAATATTCACACCCACACGTGTCAAGGAAAATATTTGGTGGATCATCAAAGTCGGCCCATTCCCTATATCCCTATATACTGTTACTGAAAATTAAATTTTACTATGAACTACCCGGACGGAAGAAATCAACAAACTATGACCAAATGTCACTGTTATCTTTTCCTACCACCCTCCAGACGTGAAAATTTTTTCGTGTACTTTGGTCCACTTTTAGCCGACTTACGAGCGGTTCGCCTAAATATCTCGTTACCATTCTACAGAGGGAACTATTTCACCGATTGCCACCAAATTTTACACACAGCTGCATTGTACCCTTCTCCACACTCGGTGCGAGTTTGGTGTACTTTGGCCCACTTTTGAGCGAGTTATTAGACTTTTAAAATAAAAAATTGGCGAAAATCGGCTGGCATTTTTCCTTCCGACACCAGTCACGTACGACGAAACGTACCCGGTACCAGCAGTCGCACAGCAATTTCGATGCAACCGGCGCGTAGACAGAGGACAGGGCATTGCTGTATAAAATATTCACACCCACACGTGTCAAGGAAAATATTTGGTGGATCATCAAAGTCGGCCCATTCCCTATATACCGTTAGTAAAATTAAGGGGTCACGAAACTAGGTCGGTATTCATAGATAAAAAAAAAAAAAAAAAAAAAAAAAAACATAGCGGGATACTCCTATATGGTGTGCATGTGATAGAGTTATTGGTCGCCATGGTTACCATGGTTACCATGGTTACGGTCCGTTGCCTTGGTTACCGGCCCGTTTTTTGACCTGTTACGACCAAATTCGATAATAAACACGAGGGTACCACCCTCCAGACGCGAAAAAATTTTGGTGTACTTTGGTCCACTTTTAACCCCCGAAATGGCCCAAAAACGGGCCGAAATAGCTACGTTTTCTATAAATTACCCAGTCGGAAATAACCAACGAACTGTGACCAAATCTCACCCTTAGCTTTCTCCCACCACCCTCCAGACGTGAAATTTTTTTTCGTGTACTTTGGTCCACTTTTAGCCGACTTACGAGCGGTTCGCCTAAATATCTCGTTAATTTTCTACAGAGAGAACTATATCACCGATTGCCACCAAATTTTACACACAGCTGCATTGTACCCTTCTCCACACTCGGTGCGAGTTTGGTGTACTTTGGCCCACTTTTGAGCGAGTTATTAGACTTTTAAAATAAAAAACGGCGAAAAATCGGCTGGCATTTTCTTCCGGACACCGGTCACGCACGCCGAAACGCACCCGGTACCAGCAGTCGCACAGCAATTTCGATGCAACCGGCGCGTAGACAGAGGGACAGGGCATTGCTGTATAAAATATTCACACCCACACGTGTCAAGGAAAATATTTGGTGGATCATCAAAGTCGGCCCATTCCCTATATCCCTATATACTGTTACTGAAAATTAAATTTTACTATGAACTACCCGGACGGAAGAAATCAACAAACTATGACCAAATGTCACTGTTACCTTTCTCCTACCACCCTCCAGACGTGAAAATTTTTTCGTACTTTGGTCCACTTTTTAGCCGACTTACGAGCGGTTCGCCTAAATATCTCGTTACCATTCTACAGAGGGAACTATTTCACCGATTGCCACCAAATTTTACACACAGCTGCATTGTACCCTTTCTCCACACTCGGTGCGAGTTTGGTGTACTTTTGGCCCACTTTTGAGCGAGTTATTAGACTTTTTAAAATAAAAAACGGCGAAAATCGGCTGGCATTTTCTTCCGACACCAGTCACGTACGCCGAAACGCACCGGTACCAGCAGTCGCACAGCAATTTCGATGCAACCGGCGCGTAGACAGAGGACAGGGCATTGCTGTATAAAATATTCACACCCACACGTGTCAAGGAAAATATTTGGTGGATCATCAAAGTCGGCCCATTCCCTATATCCCTATATACTGTTACTGAAAATTAAATTTTACTATGAACTACCCGGACGGAAGAAATCAACAAACTATGACCAAATGTCACTGTTATCTTTCTCCTACCACCCTCCAGACGTGAAAATTTTTTTCGTGTACTTTGGTCCACTTTTTAGCCGACTTACGAGCGGTTCGCCCTAAATATCTCGTTACCATTCTACAGAGGGAACTATTTCACCGATTGCCACCAAATTTTACACACAGCTGCATTGTACCCTTCTCCACACACTCGGTGCGAGTTTGGTGTACTTTGGCCCACTTTTGAGCGAGTTATTAGACTTTTAAAATAAAAATTGGCGAAAATCGGCTGGCATTTTCTTCCGACACCAGTCACGCACGCCGAAACGCACCCGGTACCAGCAGTCGCACAGCAATTTCGATGCAACCGGCGCGTAGACAGAGGACAGGGCATTGCTGTATAAAATATTCACACCCACACGTGTCAAGGAAAATATTTGGTGGATCATCAAAGTCGGCCCATTCCCTATATACCGTTAGTAAAATTAAGGGGTCACGAAACTAGGTCGGTATTCATAGATAAAAAAAAAAAAAAAAAAAAAATAGCGGGAACTCCTATATGGTGTGCATGTGATAGAGTTATTGGTCGCCATGGTTACCATGGTTACCATGGTTACGGTCCGTTGCCTTGGTTACCGGCCCGTTTTTTGACCTGTTACGACCAAATTCGATAATAAACACGAGGGTACCACCCTCCAGACGCGAAAAAATTTTGGTGTACTTTGGTCCACTTTTAACCCCCGAAATGGCCCAAAACGGGCCGAAATAGCTACGCTTTCTATAAATTACCCAGTCGGAAATAACCAACGAACTGTGACCAAATCTCACCCTTAGCTTTCTCCCACCACCCTCCAGACGTGAAATTTTTTTTTCGTGTACTTTGGTCCACTTTTAGCCGACTTACGAGCGGTTCGCCTAAATATCTCGTTAATTTTCTACAGAGAGAACTATATCACCGATTGCCACCAAATTTTACACACAGCTGCATTGTACCCTTCTCCACACTCGGTGCGAGTTTGGTGTACTTTTGGCCCACTTTTGAGCGAGTTATTAGACTTTTAAAATAAAAAACGGCGAAAAATCGGCTGGCATTTTCTTCCGACACCGGTCACGCACGCCGAAACGCACCCGGTACCAGCAGTCGCACAGCAATTTCGATGCAACCGGCGCGTAGACAGAGGACAGGGCATTGCTGTATAAAAAAATATTCACACCCACACGTGTCAAGGAAAATATTTGGTGGATCATCAAAGTCGGCCCATTCCCTATATCCCTATATACTGTTACTGAAAATTAAATTTTACTATGAACTACCCGGACGGAAGAAATCAACAAACTATGACCAAATGTCACTGTTACCTTTCTCCTACCACCCTCCAGACGTGAAAAAAAAAACTTTGGTCCACTTTTAGCCGACTTACGAGCGGTTCGCCTAAATATCTCGTTACCATTCTACAGAGGGAACTATTTCACCGATTGCCACCAAATTTTACACACAGCTGCATTGTACCCTTCTCCACACTCGGTGCGAGTTTGGTACTTTGGCCCACTTTTGAGCGAGTTATTAGACTTTTAAAATAAAAAACGGCGAAAAATCGGCTGGCATTTTCTTCCGACACCAGTCACGTACGCCGAAACGCACCCGGTACCAGCAGTCGCACAGCAATTTCGATGCAACCGGCGCGTAGACAGAGGACAGGGCATTGCTGTATAAAATATTCACACCCACACGTGTCAAGGAAAATATTTGGTGGATCATCAAAGTCGGCCCATTCCCTATATCCCTATATACTGTTACTGAAAATTAAATTTTACTATGAACTACCCGGACGGAAGAAATCAACAAACTATGACCAAATGTCACTGTTATCTTTCTCCTACCACCCTCCAGACGTGAAAATTTTTTTTTCGTGTACTTTGGTCCACTTTTAGCCGACTTACGAGCGGTTCGCCTAAATATCTCGTTACCATTCTACAGAGGGAACTATTTCACCGATTGCCACCAAATTTTACACACAGCTGCATTGTACCCTTTCTCCACACTCGGTGCGAGTTTGGTGTACTTTTGGCCCACTTTTGAGCGAGTTATTAGACTTTTAAAATAAAAATTGCGAAAATCGGCTGGCATTTTCTTCCGACACCAGTCACGCACGCCGAAACGCACCCGGTACCAGCAGTCGCACAGCAATTTCGATGCAACCGGCGCGTAGACAGAGGACAGGGCATTGCTGTATAAAATATTCACACCCACACGTGTCAAGGAAAATATTTGGTGGATCATCAAAGTCGGCCCATTCCCTATATACCGTTAGTAAAATTAAGGGGTCACGAAACTAGGTCGGTATTCATAGATAAAAAAAAAAAAAAAAAAAAAAAAAACATAGCGGGATACTCCTATATGGTGTGCATGTGATAGAGTTATTGGTCGCCATGGTTACCATGGTTACCATGGTTACGGTCCGTTGCCTTGGTTACCGGCCCGTTTTTTGACCTGTTACGACCAAATTCGATAATAAACACGAGGGTACCACCCTCCAGACGCGAAAAAATTTTGGTGTACTTTGGTCCACTTTTAACCCCCGAAATGGCCCAAAAACGGGCCGAAATAGCTACGTTTTCTATAAATTACCCAGTCGGAAATAACCAACGAACTGTGACCAAATCTCACCCTTAGCTTTCTCCCACCACCCTCCAGACGTGAATTTTTTTTCGTGTACTTTGGTCCACTTTTAGCCGACTTACGAGCGGTTCGCCTAAATATCTCGTTAATTTTCTACAGAGAGAACTATATCACCGATTGCCACCAAATTTTACACACAGCTGCATTGTACCCTTCTCCACACTCGGTGCGAGTTTGGTGTACTTTGGCCCACTTTTGAGCGAGTTATTAGACTTTTAAAATAAAAAACGGCGAAAATCGGCTGGCATTTTCTTCCGACACCGGTCACGCACGCCGAAACGCACCCGGTACCAGCAGTCGCACAGCAATTTCGATGCAACCGGCGCGTAGACAGAGGACAGGGCATTGCTGTATAAAATATTCACACCCACACGTGTCAAGGAAAATATTTGGTGGATCATCAAAGTCGGCCCATTCCCTATATCCCTATATACTGTTACTGAAAATTAAATTTTACTATGAACTACCCGGACGGAAGAAATCAACAAACTATGACCAAATGTCACTGTTATCTTTCTCCTACCACCCTCCAGACGTGAAAATTTTTTCGTGTACTTTGGTCCACTTTTAGCCGACTTACGAGCGGTTCGCCTAAATATCTCGTTACCATTCTACAGAGGGAACTATTTCACCGATTGCCACCAAATTTTACACACAGCTGCATTGTACCCTTCTCCACACTCGGTGCGAGTTTGGTGTACTTTGGCCCACTTTTGAGCGAGTTATTAGACTTTTAAAAAAAAAAAAACGGCGAAAATCGGCTGGCATTTTTCCGACGACACCAGTCACGCACGCCGAAACGCACTGGTACCAGCAGTCGCACAGCAATTTCGATGCAACCGGGCGCGTAGACAGAGGACAGGGCATTGCTGTATAAAATATTCACACCCACACGTGTCAAGGAAAATATTTGGTGGATCATCAAAGTCGGCCCATTCCCTATATACCGTTAGTAAAATTAAGGGGTCACGAAACTAGGTCGGTATTCATAGATAAAAAAAAAAAAAAAAAAATAGCGGGATACTCCTATATGGTGTGCATGTGATAGAGTTATTGGTCGCCATGGTTACCATGGTTACCATGGTTACGGTCCGTTGCCTTGGTTACCGGCCCGTTTTTTTGACCTGTTACGACCAAATTCGATAATAAACACGAGGGTACCACCCTCCAGACGCGAAAAAATTTTTGGTGTACTTTGGTCCACTTTTAACCCCCGAAATGGCCCAAAAAACGGGCCGAAATAGCTACGCTTTTCTATAAATTACCCAGTCGGAAATAACCAACGAACTGTGACCAAATCTCACCCTTAGCTTTCTCCCACCACCCTCCAGACGTGAAATTTTTTTTCGTGTACTTTGGTCCACTTTTTAGCCGACTTACGAGCGGTTCGCCTAAATATCTCGTTAATTTTCTACAGAGAGAACTATATCACCGATTGCCACCAAATTTTACACACAGCTGCATTGTACCCTTTCTCCACACTCGGTGCGAGTTTGGTGTACTTTGGCCCACTTTTGAGCGAGTTATTAGACTTTTAAAAAAAAAACGGCGAAAAATCGGCTGGCATTTTCTTCCGACACCGGTCACGCACGCCGAAACGCACCCGGTACCAGCAGTCGCACAGCAATTTCGATGCAACCGGCGCGTAGACAGAGGACAGGGCATTGCTGTATAAAATATTCACACCCACACGTGTCAAGGAAAATATTTGGTGGATCATCAAAGTCGGCCCATTCCCTATATCCCTATATACTGTTACTGAAAATTAAATTTTACTATGAACTACCCGGACGGAAGAAATCAACAAACTATGACCAAATGTCACTGTTATCTTTCTCCTACCACCCTCCAGACGTGAAAAATTTTTTCGTGTACTTTGGTCCACTTTTAGCCGACTTACGAGCGGTTCGCCTAAATATCTCGTTACCATTCTACAGAGAGAACTATTTCACCGATTGCCACCAAATTTTTACACACAGCTGCATTGTACCCTTCTCCACACTCGGTGCGAGTTTGGTGTACTTTGGCCCACTTTTTGAGCGAGTTATTAGACTTTTTAAAATAAAAATTGGCGAAAATCGGCTGGCATTTTCTTCCGACACCAGTCACGCACGCCGAAACGCACCCGGTACCAGCAGTCGCACAGCAATTTCGATGCAACCGGCGCCAGACAGAGGACAGGGCATTGCTGTATAAAATATTCACACCCACACGTGTCAAGGAAAATATTTGGTGGATCATCAAAGTCGGCCCATTCCCTATATACCGTTAGTAAAATTAAGGGGTCACGAAACTAGGTCGGTATTCATAGAAAAAAAAAAAAAAAACATAGCGGGATACTCCTATATGGTGTGCATGTGATAGAGTTATTGGTCGCCATGGTTACCATGGTTACCATGGTTACGGTCCGTTGCCTTGGTTACCGGCCCGTTTTTTGACCTGTTACGACCAAATTCGATAATAAACACGAGGGTACCACCCTCCAGACGCGAAAAAATTTTGGTGTACTTTGGTCCACTTTTAACCCCCCGAATGGCCCAAAACGGGCCGAAATAGCTACGCTTTTATAAATTACCCAGTCGGAAATAACCAACGAACTGTGACCAAATCTCACCCTTAGCTTTCTCCCACCACCCTCCAGACGTGAAATTTTTTTCGTGTACTTTGGTCCACTTTTAGCCGACTTACGAGCGGTTCGCCTAAATATCTCGTTAATTTTCTACAGAGAGAACTATATCACCGATTGCCACCAAATTTTACACACAGCTGCATTGTACCCTTTCTCCACACTCGGTGCGAGTTTGGTGTACTTTGGCCCACTTTTTGAGCGAGTTATTAGACTTTTAAAATAAAAAAAAACGGCGAAAAATCGGCTGGCATTTTCTTCCGACACCGGTCACGCACGCCGAAACGCACCCGGTACCAGCAGTCGCACAGCGATTTCGATGCAACCGGCGCGTAGACAGAGGACAGGGCATTGCTGTATAAAATATTCACACCCACACGTGTCAAGGAAAATATTTGGTGGATCATCAAATTCGGCCCATTCCCTATATCCCTATATACTGTTACTGAAAATTAAATTTTACTATGAACTACCCGGATGGAAGAAATCAACAAACTATGACCAAATGTCACTGTTACCTTTCTCCTACCACCCTCCAGACGTGAAAATTTTTTCGTGTACTTTGGTCCACTTTAGCCGACTTACGAGCGGTTCGCCTAAATATCTCGTTACCATTCTACAGAGGGAACTATTTCACCGATTGCCACCAAATTTTACACACAGCTGCATTGTACCCTTCTCCACACTCGGTGCGAGTTTGGTGTACTTTGGCCCACTTTTGAGCGAGTTATTAGACTTTTAAAATAAAAAACGGCGAAAATCGGCTGGCATTTTCTTCCGACACCAGTCACGCACGCCGAAACGCACCCGGTACCAGCAGTCGCACAGCAATTTCGATGCAACCGGCGCGTAGACAGAGGACAGGGCATTGCTGTATAAAATATTCACACCCACACGTGTCAAGGAAAATATTTGGTGGATCATCAAAGTCGGCCCATTCCCTATATACCGTTAGTAAAATTAAGGGGTCACGAAACTAGGTCGGTATTCATAGATAAAAAAAAAAAAAAAAACATAAAACATAGGGATACTCCTATATGGTGTGCATGTGATAGAGTTATTGGTCGCCATGGTTACCATGGTTACCATGGTTACGGTCCGTTGCCTTGGTTACCGGCCCGTTTTTTGACCTGTTACGACCAAATTCGATAATAAACACGAGGGTACCACCCTCCAGACGCGAAAAATTTTTGGTGTACTTTGGTCCACTTTTAACCCCCCGAAATGGCCCAAAAAAACGGGCCGAAATAGCTACGCTTATAAATTACCCGGTCGGAAATAACCAACGAACTGTGACCAAATCTCACCCTTAGCTTTCTCCCACCACCCTCCAGACGTGAAATTTTTTTCGTGTACTTTGGTCCACTTTTAGCCGACTTACGAGCGGTTCGCCTAAATATCTCGTTAATTTTCTACAGAGAGAACTATATCACCGATTGCCACCAAATTTTACACACAGCTGCATTGTACCCTTTCTCCACACTCGGTGCGAGTTTGGTGTACTTTGGCCCACTTTTGAGCGAGTTATTAGACTTTTAAAATAAAAAACGGCGAAAATCGGCTGGCATTTTCTTCCGACACCGGTCACGTACGCCGAAACGCACCCGGTACCAGCAGTCGCACAGCAATTTCGATGCAACCGGCGCGTAGACAGAGGACAGGGCATTGCTGTATAAAATATTCACACCCACACGTGTGTCAAGGAAAATATTTGGTGGATCATCAAAGTCGGCCCATTCCCTATATCCCTATATACTGTTACTGAAAATTAAATTTTACTATGAACTACCCGGACGGAAGAAATCAACAAACTATGACCAAATGTCACTGTTACCTTTCTCCTACCACCCTCCAGACGTGAAAATTTTTTCGTGTACTTTGGTCCACTTTTAGCCGACTTACGAGCGGTTCGCCTAAATATCTCGTTACCATTCTACAGAGGGAACTATTTCACCGATTGCCACCAAATTTTACACACAGCTGCATTGTACCCTTCTCCACACTCGGTGCGAGTTTGGTGTACTTTGGCCCACTTTTTGAGCGAGTTATTAGACTTTTAAAATAAAAATTGGCGAAAATCGGCTGGCATTTTCTTCCGACACCAGTCACGCACGCCGAAACGCACCCGGTACCAGCAGTCGCACAGCAATTTCGATGCAACCGGCGCGTAGACAGAGGACAGGGCATTGCTGTATAAAATATTCACACCCACACGTGTCAAGGAAAATATTTGGTGGATCATCAAAGTCGGCCCATTCCCTATATCCCTATATACTGTTACTGAAAATTAAATTTTACTATGAACTACCCGGACGGAAGAAATCAACAAACTATGACCAAATGTCACTGTTATCTTTCTCCTACCACCACCCTCCAGACGTGAAAATTTTTTCGTACTTTGGTCCACTTTTAGCCGACTTACGAGCGGTTCGCCTAAATATCTCGTTACCATTCTACAGAGGGAACTATTTCACCGATTGCCACCAAATTTTACACACAGCTGCATTGTACCCTTTCTCCACACTCGGTGCGAGTTTGGTGTACTTTTGGCCCACTTTTTTGAGCGAGTTATTAGACTTTTAAAATAAAAATTGGCGAAAATCGGCTGGCATTTTCTTCCGACACCAGTCACGTACGCCGAAACGCACCGGTACCAGCAGTCGCACAGCAATTTCGATGCAACCGGCGCGTAGACAGAGGACAGGGCATTGCTGTATAAAATATTCACACCCACACGTGTCAAGGAAAATATTTGGTGGATCATCAAAGTCGGCCCATTCCCTATATACCGTTAGTAAAATTAAGGGGTCACGAAACTAGGTCGGTATTCATAGATAAAAAAAAAAAAAAAAAAAAAAACATAGCGGGATACTCCTATATGGTGTGCATGTGATAGAGTTATTGGTCGCCATGGTTACCATGGTTACCATGGTTACGGTCCGTTGCCTTGGTTACCGGCCCGTTTTTTGACCTGTTACGACCAAATTCGATAATAAACACGAGGGTACCACCCTCCAGACGCGAAAAAATTTTGGTGTACTTTGGTCCACTTTTAACCCCCGAAATGGCCCAAAAACGGGCCGAAATAGCTACGTTTTCTATAAATTACCCAGTCGGAAATAACCAACGAACTGTGACCAAATCTCACCCTTAGCTTTCTCCCACCACCCTCCAGACGTGAAATTTTTTTCGTGTACTTTGGTCCACTTTTAGCCGACTTACGAGCGGTTCGCCTAAATATCTCGTTAATTTTCTACAGAGAGAACTATATCACCGATTGCCACCAAATTTTACACACAGCTGCATTGTACCCTTCTCCACACTCGGTGCGAGTTTGGTGTACTTTGGCCCACTTTTGAGCGAGTTATTAGACTTTTAAAATAAAAACGGCGAAAATCGGCTGGCATTTTCTTCCGACACCGGTCACGTACGCCGAAACGCACCCGTACCAGCAGTCGCACAGCAATTTCGATGCAACCGGCGCGTAGACAGAGGACAGGGCATTGCTGTATAAAATATTCACACCCACACGTGTCAAGGAAAATATTTGGTGGATCATCAAAGTCGGCCCATTCCCTATATCCCTATATACTGTTACTGAAAATTAAATTTTACTATGAACTACCCGGACGGAAGAAATCAACAAACTATGACCAAATGTCACTGTTACCTTTCTCCTACCACCCTCCAGACGTGAAAATTTTTTTCGTGTACTTTGGTCCACTTTTTAGCCGACTTTACGAGCGGTTCGCCTAAATATCTCGTTACCATTCTACAGAGAGAACTATTTCACCGATTGCCACCAAATTTTACACACAGCTGCATCGTACCCTTCTCCACACTCGGTGCGAGTTTGGTGTACTTTGGCCCACTTTTGAGCGAGTTATTAGACTTTTAAAATAAAAATTGGCGAAAATCGGCTGGCATTTTCTTCCGACACCAGTCACGCACGCCGAAACGCACCCGGTACCAGCAGTCGCACAGCAATTTCGATGCAACCGGCGCGTAGACAGAGGACAGGGCATTGCTGTATAAAATATTCACACCCACACGTGTCAAGGAAAATATTTGGTGGATCATCAAAGTCGGCCCATTCCCTATATCCCTATATACTGTTACTGAAAATTAAATTTTACTATGAACTACCCGGACGGAAGAAATCAACAAACTATGACCAAATGTCACTGTTACCTTTCTCCTACCACCCTCCAGACGTGAAAATTTTTTCGTGTACTTTGGTCCACTTTTAGCCGACTTACGAGCGGTTCGCCTAAATATCTCGTTACCATTCTACAGAGAGAACTATTTCACCGATTGCCACCAAATTTTACACACAGCTGCATTGTACCCTTTCTCCACACTCGGTGCGAGTTTGGTGTACTTTGGCCCACTTTTGAGCGAGTTATTAGACTTTTAAAATAAAAACGGCGAAAATCGGCTGGCATTTTCTTCCGACACCGTCACGCACGCCGAAACGCACCCGGGTACCAGCAGTCGCACAGCAATTTCGATGCAACCGGCGCGTAGACAGAGGACAGGGCATTGCTGTATAAAATATTCACACCCACACGTGTCAAGGAAAATATTTGGTGGATCATCAAAGTCGGCCCATTCCCTATATCCCTATATACTGTTACTGAAAATTAAATTTTACTATGAACTACCCGGACGGAAGAAATCAACAAACTATGACCAAATGTCACTGTTACCTTTCTCCTACCACCCTCCAGACGTGAAAATTTTTTCGTGTACTTTGGTCCACTTTTAGCCGACTTACGAGCGGTTCGCCTAAATATCTCGTTACCATTCTACAGAGAGAACTATTTCACCGATTGCCACCAAATTTTACACACAGCTGCATCGTACCCTTCTCCACACTCGGTGCGAGTTTGGTGTACTTTGGCCCACTTTTGAGCGAGTTATTAGACTTTTAAAATAAAAAATTGGCGAAAAATCGGCTGGCATTTTCTTCCGACACCAGTCACGTACGACGAAACGTACCCGGTACCAGCAGTCGCACAGCAATTTCGATGCAACCGGCGCGTAGACAGAGGACAGGGCATTGCTGTATAAAATATTCACACCCACACGTGTCAAGGAAAATATTTGGTGGATCATCAAAGTCGGCCCATTCCCTATATACCGTTAGTAAAATTAAGGGGTCACGAAACTAGGTCGGTATTCATAGATAAAAAAAAAAAAAAAAAAAATAGCGGGATACTCCTATATGGTGTGCATGTGATAGAGTTATTGGTCGCCATGGTTACCATGGTTACCATGGTTACGGTCCGTTGCCTTGGTTACCGGCCCGTTTTTTGACCTGTTACGACCAAATTCGATAATAAACACGAGGGTACCACCCTCCAGACGCGAAAAAATTTTGGTGTACTTTGGTCCACTTTTAACCCCCGAAATGGCCCAAAAACGGGCCGAAATAGCTACGTTTTCTATAAATTACCCAGTCGGAAATAACCAACGAACTGTGACCAAATCTCACCCTTAGCTTTCTCCCACCACCCTCCAGACGTGAATTTTTTTTCGTGTACTTTGGTCCACTTTTAGCCGACTTACGAGCGGTTCGCCTAAATATCTCGTTAATTTTCTACAGAGAGAACTATATCACCGATTGCCACCAAATTTTACACACAGCTGCATTGTACCCTTCTCCACACTCGGTGCGAGTTTGGTGTACTTTGTCCCACTTTTGAGCAAGTTATTAGACTTTTAAAATAAAAAACGGCGAAAAATCGGCTGGCATTTTCTTCCGACACCGTCACGCACGCCGAAACGCACACCCGGTACCAGCAGTCGCACAGCAATTTCGATGCAACCGGCGCGTAGACAGAGGACAGGGCATTGCTGTATAAAATATTCACACCCACACGTGTCAAGGAAAATATTTGGTGGATCATCAAAGTCGGCCCATTCCCTATATCCCTATATACTGTTACTGAAAATTAAATTTTACTATGAACTACCCGGACGGAAGAAATCAACAAACTATGACCAAACGTCACTGTTACCTTTCTCCTACCACCCTCCAGACGTGAAAATTTTTTTTCGTGTACTTTGGTCCACTTTTTAGCCGACTTACGAGCGGTTCGCCTAAATATCTCGTTACCATTCTACAGAGAGAACTATTTCACCGATTGCCACCAAATTTTACACACAGCTGCATTGTACCCTTTCTCCACACTCGGTGCGAGTTTGGTGTACTTTGGCCCACTTTTTGAGCGAGTTATTAGACTTTTAAAATAAAAATTGGCGAAAATCGGCTGGCATTTTCTTCCGACACCAGTCACGCACGCCGAAACGCACCCGGTACCAGCAGTCGCACAGCAATTTCGATGCAACCGGCGCGTAGAGACAGAGGACAGGGCATTGCTGTATAAAATATTCACACCCACACGTGTCAAGGAAAATATTTGGTGGATCATCAAAGTCGGCCCATTCCCTATATACCGTTAGTAAAATTAAGGGGTCACGAAACTAGGTCGGTATTCATAGATAAAAAAAAAAAAAAAAACATAGCGGATACTCCTATATGGTGTGCATGTGATAGAGTTATTGGTCGCCATGGTTACCATGGTTACCATGGTTACGGTCCGTTGCCTTGGTTACCGGCCCGTTTTTTTTGACCTGTTACGACCAAATTCGATAATAAACACGAGGGTACCACCCTCCAGACGCGAAAAAAAATTTTGGTGTACTTTGGTCCACTTTTAACCCCCGAAATGGCCCAAAAACGGGCCGAAATAGCTACGCTTTTCTATAAATTACCCAGTCGGAAATAACCAACGAACTGTGACCAAATCTCACCCTTAGCTTTCTCCCACCACCCTCCAGACGTGAAATTTTTTTTCGTGTACTTTGGTCCACTTTTTAGCCGACTTACGAGCGGTTCGCCTAAATATCTCGTTAATTTTCTACAGAGAGAACTATATCACCGATTGCCACCAAATTTTACACACAGCTGCATTGTACCCTTTCTCCACACTCGGTGCGAGTTTGGTGTACTTTGGCCCACTTTTGAGCGAGTTATTAGACTTTTAAAATAAAAAACGGCGAAAAATCGGCTGGCATTTTCTTCCGACACCGGTCACGCACGCCGAAACGCACTGGTACCAGCAGTCGCACAGCAATTTCGATGCAACCGGCGCGACGTAGACAGAGGACAGGGCATTGCTGTATAAAATATTCACACCCACACGTGTCAAGGAAAATATTTGGTGGATCATCAAAGTCGGCCCATTCCCTATATCCCTATATACTGTTACTGAAAATTAAATTTTACTATGAACTACCCGGACGGAAGAAATCAACAAACTATGACCAAATGTCACTGTTACCTTTCTCCTACCACCCTCCAGACGTGAAAATTTTTTCGTGTACTTTGGTCCACTTTTAGCCGACTTACGAGCGGTTCGCCTAAATATCTCGTTACCATTCTACAGAGAGAACTATTTCACCGATTGCCACCAAATTTTACACACAGCTGCATCGTACCCTTCTCCACACTCGGTGCGAGTTTGGTGTACTTTGGCCCACTTTTGAGCGAGTTATTAGACTTTTAAAATAAAAATTGGCGAAAATCGGCTGGCATTTTCTTCCGACACCAGTCACGTACGACGAAACGTACCCGGTACCAGCAGTCGCACAGCAATTTCGATGCAACCGGCGCGTAGACAGAGGACAGGGCATTGCTGTATAAAATATTCACACCCACACGTGTCAAGGAAAATATTTGGTGGATCATCAAAGTCGGCCCATTCCCTATATACCGTTAGTAAAATTAAGGGGTCACGAAACTAGGTCGGTATTCATAGATAAAAAAAAAAAAAAAAAAAAAAACATAGCGGGATACTCCTATATGGTGTGCATGTGATAGAGTTATTGGTCGCCATGGTTACCATGGTTACCATGGTTACGGTCCGTTGCCTTGGTTACCGGCCCGTTTTTTGACCTGTTACGACCAAATTCGATAATAAACACGAGGGTACCACCCTCCAGACGCGAAAAAATTTTGGTGTACTTTGGTCCACTTTTAACCCCCCGAAATGGCCCAAAAACGGGCCGAAATAGCTACGTTTTCTATAAATTACCCAGTCGGAAATAACCAACGAACTGTGACCAAATCTCACCCTTAGCTTTCTCCCACCACCCTCCAGACGTGAAATTTTTTTTCGTGTACTTTGGTCCACTTTTTAGCCGACTTACGAGCGGTTCGCCTAAATATCTCGTTAATTTTCTACAGAGAGAACTATATCACCGATTGCCACCAAATTTTACACACAGCTGCATTGTACCCTTTCCCACACTCGGTGCGAGTTTGGTGTACTTTGGCCCACTTTTGAGCGAGTTATTAGACTTTTAAAATAAAAACGGCGAAAATCGGCTGGCATTTTCTTCCGACACCGGTCACGCACGCCGAAACGCACCCGGTACCAGCAGTCGCACAGCAATTTCGATGCAACCGGCGCGTAGACAGAGGACAGGGCATTGCTGTATAAAATATTCACACCCACACGTGTCAAGGAAAATATTTGGTGGATCATCAAAGTCGGCCCATTCCCTATATCCCTATATACTGTTACTGAAAATTAAATTTTACTATGAACTACCCGGACGGAAGAAATCAACAAACTATGACCAAATGTCACTGTTACCTTTCTCCTACCACCCTCCAGACGTGAAAATTTTTTTCGTGTACTTTGGTCCACTTTTTAGCCGACTTACGAGCGGTTCGCCTAAATATCTCGTTACCATTCTACAGAGAGAACTATTTCACCGATTGCCACCAAATTTTACACACAGCTGCATTGTACCCTTTCTCCACACTCGGTGCGAGTTTGGTGTACTTTGGCCCACTTTTGAGCGAGTTATTAGACTTTTAAAATAAAAATTGGCGAAAATCGGCTGGCATTTTCTTCCGACACCAGTCACGCACGCCGAAACGCACCCGGTACCAGCAGTCGCACAGCAATTTCGATGCAACCGGCGCGTAGACAGAGGACAGGGCATTGCTGTATAAAATATTCACACCCACACGTGTCAAGGAAAATATTTGGTGGATCATCAAAGTCGGCCCATTCCCTATATACCGTTAGTAAAATTAAGGGGTCACGAAACTAGGTCGGTATTCATAGATAAAAAAAAAAAAAAAAAACATAGCGGGATACTCCTATATGGTGTGCATGTGATAGAGTTATTGGTCGCCATGGTTACCATGGTTACCATGGTTACGGTCCGTTGCCTTGGTTACCGGCCCGTTTTTTGACCTGTTACGACCAAATTCGATAATAAACACGAGGGTACCACCCTCCAGACGCGAAAAAATTTTGGTGTACTTTGGTCCACTTTTAACCCCCCGAAATGGCCCAAAAACGGGCCGAAATAGCTACGCTTTCTATAAATTACCCAGTCGGAAATAACCAACGAACTGTGACCAAATCTCACCCTTAGCTTTCTCCCACCACCCTCCAGACGTGAAATTTTTTTCGTGTACTTTGGTCCACTTTTAGCCGACTTACGAGCGGTTCGCCTAAATATCTCGTTAATTTTCTACAGAGAGAACTATATCACCGATTGCCACCAAATTTTACACACAGCTGCATTGTACCCTTTCTCCACACTCGGTGCGAGTTTGGTGTACTTTGGCCCACTTTTGAGCGAGTTATTAGACTTTTAAAATAAAAACGGCGAAAATCGGCTGGCATTTTCTTCCGACACCGGTCACGCGCCGCCGAAACGCACCCGGTACCAGCAGTCGCACAGCAATTTCGATGCAACCGGCGCGTAGACAGAGGACAGGGCATTGCTGTATAAAATATTCACACCCACACGTGTCAAGGAAAATATTTGGTGGATCATCAAAGTCGGCCCATTCCCTATATCCCTATATACTGTTACTGAAAATTAAATTTTACTATGAACTACCCGGACGGAAGAAATCAACAAACTATGACCAAATGTCACTGTTACCTTTCTCCTACCACCCTCCAGACGTGAAAATTTTTTCGTGTACTTTGGTCCACTTTTTAGCCGACTTACGAGCGGTTCGCCTAAATATCTCGTTACCATTCTACAGAGAGAACTATTTCACCGATTGCCACCAAATTTTTACACACAGCTGCATCGTACCCTTTCTCCACACTCGGTGCGAGTTTGGTGTACTTTGGCCCACTTTTGAGCGAGTTATTAGACTTTTAAAATAAAAATTGGCGAAAATCGGCTGGCATTTTCTTCCGACACCAGTCACGCACGCCGAAACGCACCCGGTACCAGCAGTCGCACAGCAATTTCGATGCAACCGGGCGCGTAGACAGAGGACAGGGCATTGCTGTATAAAATATTCACACCCACACGTGTCAAGGAAAATATTTGGTGGATCATCAAAGTCGGCCCATTCCCTATATACCGTTAGTAAAATTAAGGGGTCACGAAACTAGGTCGGTATTCATAGATAAAAAAAAAAAAAAAAAAAAAAAAAAAAACATAGCGGGATACTCCTATATGGTGTGCATGTGATAGAGTTATTGGTCGCCATGGTTACCATGGTTACCATGGTTACGGTCCGTTGCCTTGGTTACCGGCCCGTTTTTTGACCTGTTACGACCAAATTCGATAATAAACACGAGGGTACCACCCTCCAGACGCGAAAAAATTTTGGTGTACTTTGGTCCACTTTTAACCCCCGAAATGGCCCAAAAACGGGCCGAAATAGCTACGTTTTCTATAAATTACCCAGTCGGAAATAACCAACGAACTGTGACCAAATCTCACCCTTAGCTTTCTCCCACCACCCTCCAGACGTGAAATTTTTTTTCGTGTACTTTGTCCACTTTTAGCCGACTTACGAGCGGTTCGCCTAAATATCTCGTTAATTTTCTACAGAGAGAACTATATCACCGATTGCCACCAAATTTTACACACAGCTGCATTGTACCCTTTCTCCACACTCGGTGCGAGTTTGGTGTACTTTGGCCCACTTTTGAGCGAGTTATTAGACTTTTAAAAAAAAACGGCGAAAATCGGCTGGCATTTTCTTCCGACACCGGTCACGTACGCCGAAACGCACTTCGGTACCAGCAGTTGCACAGCAATT
>JAGTTF010004410.1:0-12529 GCA_019095985.1 Streblospio benedicti | reverse complement strand
TTTCTTGTGATTGGTGAAAGACAATAAAATGTATTGGTGGCTGGTGATTTAGAAAGAAATGTTTGTGATTGGATTTTCATCAATGCTATGTACTCCCCTGTTTGCAGACCTCGGTCCTCTGCTGCCTGCCGGGCGCTCCTGGAGATGGCGTCATACAGCTGGACTGCCTTCCTCACTGGGTCCGGGCAGCCCCTCGACACTGGTCAGCGGGTGAGCGGCCGGCCAGGATGACCCTCGAGGGCGGGAGACGCCGTGTATAGCGGGACAGCGAGGAGGGCGGTAGGTGGCTCGTGTAATACTGGTGGATTAACGTTTATTTCAGATATGTAAAAGTTACAATCCTTATGAATTAAATTATATATACAGTATATACATAATATATAAAAGTATTCAAAAGTCTAAAAATACACATATTACAGTTAAATAATTTTTAGGCATTAAAATTATACAGTGTTCTGTTCCACCTGTTCGAATGACTACAATCATTATAAAATACAGAGTTAACAATATTTCTAATTAAAATATTATTACTCTTTTGGATAAGTTGTCTAAAACCATATATCAACTGTCGCGCAATTTCATTAAAAGATTTGACATTATACTGTGACATTAAAAGCCTCACTTCATTCCTATCTATATTAAGAAAGTTTTTAAAAACTCTATTATATGCACTCTTTTATCTTTCTAAATACCAAGAAGTAAAATTCCTCCATTGACTTATACAGTAAAAACTTGCTTTGTAAAGCCGAAAAGCTTTGATAACAACATTATTGAACAATTTTTGTGATTGGGCACAAGAGAGCATAGGAAGAACAACATAAAATACAAGATGAGACCATATGCTATGTGTAGGATACAGGAGATTAGTAACAGCATTGATGTTTTGACTGCAAAAACTATGAATCAAAATAAATGAAAAGCGGTGTTTCACTCTTTTTGCTGATAGTTTTTAAAAATCCCCCATAAGTTTAACTTACAAGGAAGGATTCCCCCATTGTACGTTTTTTTCTTCCCTATCTCTGGTAATATATAACATGGTGTATTAAATTTGGTTTGTATGATAGTATTGTTGAAAAGTTTCATTCACATGCAATAGATATTGGGTAACGTAGTCAGAATTCCGCCCTTTCTGAACAGGGCGTTCAGAATTTGGCTGGCTTATTCAAAAATGATTTTGTTTTACATGAAAATAATGTGCATATGTACCAGCTGATATGTACAGAAATGTCCAAACTAATCTTTGAACAATATTTTTTGCATGTTTTGCAGACTCAGCCAATGACAGACTACTACCGTCATATTCTTCTATACAGCCGCTGACGTTGCATGGTCACTTCTTTCGGGTAAATCAGACGTCAGCATGCTCAATTTACCATTCTATCATTCCATGCAAAAATCACCGCCAATAACCCACGCTGATTGGTCAATCTCAGTGCTCAATTTTGCGATGGAAAACACGCTCCCAAAAAAAACCACGGCGTTAGTCTAAACTCCTCACAATATCAATACAGCCGCTGACGTAGTAAGGCGTGTTTCGTTGTTGCGGAGAGCAACAGTTTAGACTAACGCCTCCGCGCGCTCAAAACTGTAGGAATTGACGTCTCCGCGCGCTCAAAACAAACGAAATTGACTTGAATGTTGAATGTTATAATATGATTTATTTTAAAATAAAATGGATTTTAGTCATGATAGAATGGTGATTGACCACTCGATTGTCGTGTCAATCGCAAAATTGAGCATGCTGACGTCTGATTATCAGACATCAGCATGCTCAATTTTGCGATTGACACTCCAATCTCGTGGTCAATTACTACAATTGACACTCCAATTGCGGTCAATTCCTACAATAATATAGGCCCCATTTGCATCTAATACACGTATTGGAAGCAGAATCAAATGTAGATACTTCTGATCTGGTTGATTTTTGTCTAGCTTTAAAACTAAATGAGTTACACTAATAATGTCTGACTTTTGGCGGCTAATTTTGTCATATGCGCCTCTGCGAATTATAATATGCAGCGGTAAGTTCAAAAGGTCAAATCCTACTTCAAGGCTTGCAATTTGCATACCTAATTATTTTATTAAAATGTCTTGTATAAAAAGTTGGATTAATTAAAACAAATTGAAGAAGGCAAATGTGTGGTAGGAAAAAAATTGCTTAGCCAAATATGATATGTCCCTTTAAGGTTTTACCATGGAAAGGCAATCTAGTATCATTATATAATTGTTCATTTATTGTAGATCAACTATTCATCGTTTATTGAAAATGGATTGTGAGTACTGTGACAAGTGATTTTCGAACCACCAACAAGCCTCACCTGCGGTCCCCAGATCGCCATGGCTCCACTGCTGCCCAGCTCCTCACACCGACCATGCAGCCCGTCAAAGGTGAATGCAAAATACAGTTAGCCTGCCAGGATGTACAATTGGATAGAACTTTTTAACAAGGAAAGAATTATATTATTCAAGATCAAGTAACAGGGTCGGGGGTGATTTTCGGCAGTTATATAACTTGGATTCTGTGAACAATATGCAATAACGTTTATGAAAGGTATTCCAATATTAAATGAGAAATAATACATTTTAGTAGCGAAATCGTCTTACCTTTGAAAAGCTTGCAAAAACAGACAGAATCGTGACGTAGACCCTGTGACGTCAGTTTTACATCTCCGTGTGCATTCCCGTAGAAATATGACTAAAATATGTTGTCTTTGTAGGAAAACTATGTGGGTTATGAATGCGTACCTTATCTCTAAATAATCTTTATTCTATTCCCATCATACTGGCATGTAGAAATGTAAATAAAAGAGTATGAATATTCGTAAAAATGCTTATTTATGTTTATTCTTGAATGTGTTCATTGTGTTGGTATGAAATATATTAGTTCATCTTTCTTTGCTCACAACACTAGATTTTTTTAAATACATTTACAGTTTCGCCAAACAACTGTTGGCATCCTCAGAATGTTCTTCCTGCGCAATGTCACATGTCAAATATTCTGATCCTGAACGAGGATGGAATCATAAACTCGCGAGAGTTGGTGCCCCCCCTCGTCTCTGTTCATAACCTGCTTGCAGGTTCGGATGTGTACAGACTCTTTGATGGTCCTGGTTTTCCATTCACTTTCTCTGTCTATTATTCTGGCTCCCTCCCAGTCTATCTGATGGTTGTGCTGGTTTGCATGGTCCGTGATGGCACTCTTGTTTATTTCCATTTATGACTCTTTCTTTGTGGATCTGGTGTATGCTCCCTTCTGGTTTGCTTCCACGTCCTTCTGATGTTCCTTCAGTCTGGTACCAAACTTTCTGCCCGTTTCCCCGACGTACACTTTATCACATGACTTGCATGGAATCTTGTACACAATTTCACATTTCATTGCGCGGGAAGAACATTCTGAGGATGCCAACAGTTGTTTGGCGAAACTGTAAATGTATTTAAAAAAATCTAGTGTTGTGAGCAAAGAAAGATGAACTAATATAGCTTATTTATGTTGTAGATAAAACATCGCGTGCTCCTGCTGTACAAATAAACCGCCGCTGTCTGCTTCAGGCGGTTCCGTTTGGTTTCGTTGGGTAAACATTGCTTTAGCATCAGTATTTCCTCTGGTCCAGCCGGAGCCCCGGGTGCCACCACTCCTCACCTTGCAGACCTCCACCTAGATACCCTAACCATAGTGCACCAGGTACATGTGCTTGGGTCGCCAGCGTTACAATTATTTTTTGTCTATTGCTTACTTTAAAATAAAGTAAAAGTAAAATGTTATAATATCAGGGTTCGCACGCCCCGGGAAAACCCGGGAATTTGATTTTCAGCAAATATGACCCGGGAATACCCCGGGAATTTGACCATGTCCCGGGAAAGTCTTTAAAAACGAGTAAATTGAACAAAAAATAATAAATTCCTGTGTCATTTCCTGTGTTTATGTAACGAACTGATTCGCCAAAGTGATTTATATGCACCGCTTTCGTTTTCAATGACGTCACTAGGAAATACCTACTTAATATTCCTGCTTCCAAATAAGGATATTAATACTCAGCCTCGAGCATATCCTGCGTTGTTACCATAAACCCGCATTTTCTCTGCTTTGATAACGGCTAATGCAGCCGCTACTCTTGATCGCATCGCGCTATGATCGGTGTTGAGATATTACGGCGTCCGATAAAGGCTAATTTTCTATTGCAAATGGCGCCATAGTTAAATTGCTTGAAGGTAAGACATTTTTTTGAAACGAATGGATTTTCATCGTCACAGTAAGATACCTATCACGAATTCACATGTCGGATCAATTATAAACCGATTATGAAGTCATGGACTAAAGGATATGTCTCAAATTACACGCATTGTTTTATGATTCGTCTTTCTAAAGTGTATCTCGAACCTGTCATTTTTAATCGAGGCCGGGAACAGCCTCATGTTTGGAAAATATTCTAGACAAATATAGCTATATTCCCATTACTGGGTCGTATTATTAACTCTATGCGATTCTGAATACACGTGTACAATTAATGTAAAAAAATAAGTATATGTGTAGGCCGCAGGGAAGTTATTGTCTTTGACGTAAAACTGTCAAATGGCACTGTTCGCTAGTGTTTACATTACGTGTTGACATTTTGCGTATGCCGATATGAATGTAAGATATTTCTCAGAAATGTTTAACAATTGTTTTCATTATTATGAATTGAGGATGTGTCTGTGGGTGAAGTTTATGTAGTTTGAATGACAAAAACGTGTGATAATATGAGCTAAAATGAAAGCAAATTCTAATGGGCTGGTGTCAGTGAATTAGACATAAAATTCAGAAAATATAGTATATATTTGTTGAATAGGCGGATGTGTATGAAATTTTCATAGTTGTCGCCGGATGGTCAGAAAATCAAACACATTGTCAATTTAAAAAAGGCATCTCCGATTTTGTGGGTCTGCAGTATCAGCTTTTTTACTACGGAAATTGGACAGATTTTTTTTGAATCACGCTTTAACGCTAAATGGGAAAATCGTGTCTGAATTTATACCCCCAAAACAGACTTAGAAATGTTAATAACTTTGTCAATTTTTGTCGGATTTTGGTGATCTCTTTTTAAAAATGATTTCCATGAGATGTAGAATTTTTTCAAATTAAAGAAAAAATTAGAAATTTATTCAATTTTATCCAAGTGTAGCTAACACTGACCAGATGTCATTAGAATATTCAAAATATTGTCAAAGTATGCAGTCAGTGTCAACAAATAAACCTTGCATATGCATATGCTATGTAGATATCCTCTTTGGATAGATCACTAAATTGCATCTGTACAGGAAGGGTGTCAAAATCACTTGAAAAAAAATATATTTATTTAGCCACGAACTTTGTTCGTGCTAGTATGGTCGGTGTTGACATGTTTCGGTGTGTAATAAAGGCTAATCATTGATTAGCGTAGTCAGTCGAATGTAACGTTAAATATTATTGGTAGTTGGGCCATCTGTTAGCCAATCAGATGGCGCAATAATTAGTTTGTTCGATGTCAGAAATACGTCATCATTTCTCGTATGAGCGTGATTTATGATGACGAAATGCACATCGATATGGCAGATGTTACAAATTTTGTTAGGTATTTTTTACATTTTTTTTAAATTACATCGTTATTTAAACGTGTTAGTGTTTAATTGTGTCGATAAACTTTATTCGCTTGATTAGTGGCAATAGCATTTTTTACAAGCCGTTTTTGCACAATAATCATGTTTTTGCACATTTCATGTGCTGTGACAAGTCAATCTCTAATGAAAAGTTAAATGTAATAAAGTATTAGGCAAATGCAGGCGCTGGGTGGGTGCGGGGAGGGGGACACCTCCCTCCTGCGCTTGGGGGGCTAGGGGATCTCCCCCCGGTAAATTTTTTGAAAATTTGATGCATTTTTTCTGCAATCTAGACTAGAGCTACTATTTGGCATAGACAGATATCTACATAGTGTTTCGCGATATTCATTCAAATATTACTTATATATGCCATAAGATAATACTTATTATATATCTGGAATGTGCATCATGTAATGGAATCATAATATTAATGAATGTGTGATATATGCTCTGTATCCTTTTAATGCCACAATTAAATAGAAAATATTAGAATTCTGGTATGAAAAGTTTTAGCGCGTGCGATGAAATATTAGACCCACAAAAAAAGTGGTGTATTCTTTAAGGCTATAAAAAATATATAAAAATAAAAATAGTGGACACTGTCCTTATATCTGCTTTTTAATATTACAATATACAAGTGGCTTCGTGTAACCAGCTTTTACCTTACATCCCTGACCACTTATAACCATTCACCTAATTAACAAATTCTATCATCCTTTTTCTTTTCAAAAAAATAAAAATTAAATCATCCTATGTTCGTATATGTATATGTTTTTCAGTTGATCTGTTGCACGAAACCCCTCCTACTATTATATAAACGCATAAATATAAGCTCCACAACCCAACTTCCTTGCTTAATATTACACGGGTCCACATTTTTGACTCCAATACTAATTATACTATCTTTGCAGAATTTAAATTTACACCTCCGCCACCCACCATTGTCATCAGCCCGACTTCTCCACCACCCTACCTCATCGACTGTAAGCAGCAGCAAGACATAGCGGGTGTCAGTCGTCAGGACAGTCGACTGTGCAGCAGCAGTCATCAGGACAGTGCTCTCCGCCACAGACTGAGCCCCAGAACGCGACGGAACATTGAGGGCTAACGTGGAATAGGCGAATGCGGGAAAACGTTTGAAGGAGTTGTTTTTTAAAAGAATGTGTTTTGGGATATGAACGACATTTTCGTGTGTATGCGCCTTTTCCTGTTAGGTTTAGTTTTGGTTGATATTAAGCATCTGAAATTTTTTTCTGGAGTGTTAAGTTCAAACCAGCAAATATTTTAATTGCCTGTACGGATTCTTGGTACGGACAATTTTACAGTGGTTGCTTCACAGTAAATTTATATATGTTTCTATTACAAGGGATTTTCGAGATTTTAGTTTTTTGGTGGAAATCGTATTGAATTACACGTCAGGCCCGAAAATGTGGCAGTTCTTTAATTTTACAACATTTAATCTTTTATCATCACTAAGCAATAAATATAGTAATGTCGTTGTTGTGATATATGTATTTTATTCTAAAATAACTCGTGACCAAATCTAACTTCATAGGAGAATTTAAGGCCATGTTTGCATACTTTGAACGCTCAATTTTCACTCATAATAAAGCAACATACTGCGTTTTACCCGGAAATCAGGGTACACCAGCACAATAAAGTTCAACCGCATGAAAAAATCAAAATATATTGTTACCTGCACTAGCCGGTTGCACTTAAAAGGTTCTATTATTCAAAGTATTGATGCTGATTCTTATTATCACACTTTGAGACCATAATATACTACATATTTTAAGAAATCTATCGAATACTCCCCAGATCAAGACGACAATAATGCTTTTATTATCGCCTACCTGTCTGCTAACATATCGTTTATCGAAAGGGCTATATTAACAATATGCAACAACCATGCGCTGCTCATAAAGGCTGATTCTTTGAAACCAGCATATGCATAAATTATGATAATGAGCATGAAACGTGAAGAGGGTTATTAGAACAACCCTCGTTTCCAAAATGGTGGTCACCACCTATTCATAAGTATTATCTTGGTTTTCTATTGAGTAAACACACTATACGTTTACTTTAATGCTGAGTTGGATAGGTATTAGCTCGTAGATTGTGTACACATGAACGTTTTAGAAGTACATAGTATAACAAACAGAAAACTTAGCCTAAAAGTAATCAGATGAGAGGAGGGCTGGGGTTGTTGACAAGTACCATTCTTGCATGATGAGGGTTGTTGAAATTAAAGATGAGGGTTGTTGCAAATGACATGCTTTTTATTTATATAAATTAATATTAAATTCTTGAAAGTGTAATATATCATACATTTACTTACATTATATAATACAATACAATAATACATTTTACAAAAAAACTTTTGTAATAGATGGGAAATTCATTATAAACATCAGTTACAAATATTTTGCCCAGGGATAGACATTTCATTTCAAATGATTCTTTTGGTCTCAATAGAGGTAATGGCAGTTCCATCTCTACTAATAACTGCATAAGGCCCATCTGTATTCAATGGTAGAACCACCTTTTATCTCTGGATCGGAGGTGTTGGCCGCCATTTATAAGACGAGGGTTGTTGCACTTCAGTGCAGTGTCCAAATCGCATCAGCAATAAAAATAAAAAAATATATATAAAATATAAAAATATGTGTTTTTATTAAAGATTTATAAATTATGACAAAGGTGAATTTATTGGTAACACGAATATGTATCCTATTTTAGAAGTAAACAACTATAATTATGTCTGCAAGTGGATAAAATATTTGTGTTTTAATTGTGTGTGTGGCCCGTCCCCAATATGGCGCCGGTAAGTTGAAGAAACATCTGTGAGGTGATAATTTATAATATTCTCTTAAAATATTCAAGTAAAGATTAAAATAACTTGTCTGCAATGATTCCTCATACTGTTATACATAAAGTTATCTAGTTTTAATTATAATGACACTGGTGTTATACCCCAAACTGATGCCTTGTGTGTTGAACCTTTTGACAGCCATTAAATGTGAAATGAATTCTAGATGACAAAGGTGAATTTATTGGTAACACGAATATGTATCCTATTTTAGAAGTAAACAACTATAATTATGTCTGCAAGTGGATAAAATATTTGTGTTTTAATTGTGTGTGTGGCCCGCTCCAATATGGCGCCGGTAAGTTGAAGAAACATCTGTGAGGTGATAATTTATAATATTCTCTTAAAATATTCAAGTAAAGATTAAAATAACTTGTCTGCAATGATTCCTCATACTGTTATACATAAAGTTATCTAGTTTTAATTATAATGACACTGGTGTTATACCCCAAACTGATGCCTTGTGTGTTGAACCTTTTGACAGCCATTAAATGTGAAATGAATTCTAGGGGACCCGGACCATTCAGTATTTATGACAGGGTGGTGTAGGAGGGTTTTAGGGCAGGCCATGAACTTTTTTCACAATGTTTGGAGGGGGGCTATTAATTTTTCACACACTTTTAAAGGGGTAGGTGCGGGCTATCACTTTTTTCACATAAAATTTGCCCCTGGGGGGGAGGGGGGCTATTATATTTTTCACAGCAATTTTTTAAAATCCTCCTGCCCCACCCTGTCATAAATACTTAATGGTCTCTAGTGCAGAGTTGCCA
The DNA here is from genome assembly GCA_019095985.1 of Streblospio benedicti. Taxonomy (NCBI): domain Eukaryota; kingdom Metazoa; phylum Annelida; class Polychaeta; order Spionida; family Spionidae; genus Streblospio; species Streblospio benedicti. The sequence goes on along the minus strand of JAGTTF010004410.1, from coordinate 3,277 downwards.
AGTATTCCGAAATTTCGGAATCATTCCGAAATATGAAGTCAATTCCGATCATTCCGACCGGAATCGAGAAATTCCGAAATTCAGGGGAAATGACCCAATATTTTAAAAATGGTACTTTTCCCCTTAAAATATTGATATTTTGGCTCGCATCACGGGCGCCGCCATTATCGAATGTACTCGATTGAACCATGCATCGTATAAACGACGTCCACGGCTTTTACCGGCGCACAAAAATGCACTCGATTTAAATGACTGTAACAGCGATAGTCTCGATCAGCGAAAGCCCAGTTTGTGCGTGCTGTCATTTATGCGGCAGACAACTTCGGACGATTCAGATTTCTATTGTCGTAATGCGCACCAACACGACCTGTCAACGGTATATATGAAAGTAAAACTGAGAAGAAATATTGAAAATTAATGAATTTGTGCATTCTACAGTAACGTAATGATGCAAAAAAACAGGGATAAGTATTCAAGAAAATACAATGATATCACTGCAACAGAAAAAGAGTGTGCATCATGCCCGATATCGCTTTGATTTTAGTATCAAACATAGTGGTGGATACGACATTGTCATTGTAGAGCATGAGCAATCAAAAGAGAACACATGGATATGGTGAAAATTAGGTGGTGCATACAAGACATAAGATGCATGATTATTGATGTACACGCCTGACTTTCTACGGTAAAGTGCATTTGCACATCCCGTGTGCTCTTCCAACTCTACATGCATGACTACATTATCGGGCGGTGGGAGAGTGCTCTTGTGGCAGGGGTTTGCGGGGAAGGGGGGGGGTATCCCCAAATTTTTTCTCTGAAGATGTGATGCATTCTTCTGCAACCCAGTGTATAATTTACAGCAAAATTGGGTACTTGAAAGACTTAAATATAGTCTCTCTTTTTTCAAATGTCCAACAAGATTCATTTCATTACTTTCAAAACTGTGTACTATGTAACATAGTTAAAATAAAATGGTTTGAAATCGTCATTGAGTTTTCCTTACTTTGAGGTTTTTAAAAGTAGGACGACCATCGGATACCCTTGTATTTTTTTTAATCAAATATGTTGAAACCAAGTTAATTGCACTTTTATGTGCATTTTTACTGTCCATTCACCCTTCTAAACACAGAACAGTGTTATAAAGTAGTTTTTTAAATATAAGTTAAAAATACATAATAAACGTAAGATTCAGAAATTTTGACCCAAATTCAGAAATTTTGGCCTCGGGATTCAGAAATTTCAAAATTTGAGGTTGGCAACCCTGCTAGTGTATCTACACTAACATAATATGGTCAACAACGAACATCATGATCTTGTGAATAAAAATTATCCCGAATTTTTTTTTGAAAATGTGATGCATTTTTCTGCAATCTAGTGAATAAATTACAGCAAAATTAACAGGGCATAATCACCTTGAAACATCTAGTTAGTGGGATTCCTGTTAGTGTATTTTTCTGTCAAACCCATCTTCTAAATCTTATTAGACCTATCCCAAAAGATTGTTGTCCTCATGATTCTTATTGGACATTGAACTATTTTAGGTCTTTCAAGTTCTTAATTTGCCGTAGGCACCGCTGGGGGAGGGTGCGGGATCGGGGACACCCACCTTCTGTGTGGGGGGCCAGGGGGTGCCCCCCGAATTTTTTTGTAAAGGTGATGCATTTTTCTGCAATCTGCTAGTGAATAATAAATTACAGCAAAATAAAGAACTTGAAAGACCAAAATAGTTCGGGGGGGCTAGGACAATTGTTCTGTCTGTCTGCACGCTTTCTAAAAAGTGATATCATGTGTAATAAAGTGAACAATTGATAGTTTAGGCGGCTTGTAAACATTGATTATTGTCATATTCACATTTGGGATTTTAATGCCAATGCACTTGATATCTTTTGCTTTTGTTTCTAGTATTTCATAGTTTATATCTTGAAGGATAAACATACATACTCCTCCCTTGGCATTATTTTTTATTTCTTGTGGTCGTCTGGATTCTGGGCTATTGGATTCTGTTCTACTTTGTACAGTATAGGTCCGAATATCAATTTTAAATATTATTTTAATTAGATAATTTTAAAGTTATGTCATCTAGTGTACATAAAGTTAAATAAATTATTATTTAGCAACGAACTCCGGGGGTGATTGCGGGAGGGGGACACCCCTTCTCGCTGGGGGGCGAGGGGATCTCCCGAAAAAATTTTTGAAAATTTGATGCATTTTTCTGCAATCTAGACTAGAGCTAACCAAATACATATGGCTAGTATCGATCTTAATCTATACTATACTATACTATAGGTCAATGGGAAACATAAAGACTAAGCCACGTATTGTGGTTAGACTAGAGCTACTAATTGGCAAAGACAGATATCTACATAGTGTTTCATGATATTCATTCAAATATTACTTATATATGCCATAAGATAATACTTATTATATATCTGAATGTACATCATATAATGGAATCATAATATTAATGAATGTGTGATATCGGCTCTGTATCCTTTTAAATGCCACAATTAAATAGAAAATATTAGAATTCTGGTATGAAAAGTTTTAGCACGTGCGATGAAATATTAGACCCAGGTGTATCCCAAAACCCCCTAAACAAAATACATCATCCCTTACTTATATTTTCGTAAGATAAATATTACTTATGAATAAATATTATATGATCTATGGTGATGTAGTGACTGAAACCCCCTCGCCGAAAAATATATCATCCCTTACTTATATTTTTTAAGATTTATCTCAGTAGGATTATGGATATATTTGTCTAGAAATTTGGTTATGGCTGATGAAGTTTCTTTCACCTTATGGAAAATGTCCTCTACATATAATTCTAAGAAATTGAGTCTTAATTAAGGGAACTGAGGGCGGGAATAAACGTTCGTTGCTAAATTTCGAGGACGTGGAGGCCACTATCTAGTTGAATATGTATGTATTAGGTTTAGAGTATTGCTATCAGACACGTGGGAAATACATTTTATATCACAATTGAACCTTTACCTGACTACAGAATGCATATCAAGTTATATAGCTCAAGTACTCATTGTACCGTATGCATAACGTAATGTACTTCACATGTTACTACATTTCTGGAAGCTCTGTCAAATATGAAAATGGCACATTTTCTCATTATTTAAGAACATTCTGGACTAAAATGTTTTTAATTCAATATGTCATTAAGCAATAAACCAAACAAGATAAATTAAATTAAAATCGGTTTAGTCTTTAGAATGAAGAAATTATGGGAAAAGGGTTCATTGTTTTATTATGTTATGAGTAT
>JAGTTF010004404.1:0-18936 GCA_019095985.1 Streblospio benedicti | reverse complement strand
TCATGAAAAATCAGCAATTTTCATAATGGCCCCTTACAGAATCTAGAAGTACCCTGACACTATCAAAAATACCTGACAGAGGATGGACTCTACACTAAATTATATATCAAATATTCTATCATTTTGGATTAATGCTCCATTGCACATCAGTCTTCATCACATATGAAACAAATTCAAGATGGCCACCAAAATTCAAGATGGCCACCAAAAACTTGGTGACAGATAAACTACAACATAAACTATATATATAGTTATATGATAAAATTTATTTTAATTATTTGAGTATTACTACTTGCTTTTGTGCTAAAAAGTCAGCCAAACCTGGATAGCTTTCACCAATTCCATTGGCTTCATCAGTCCTAATGACTTGCCGCCAAAAAGGTTAATTGTCACGTGATAGTGGTGTGACGTCGTCGGGCGGCTGGCAGGATGTTGCTGTAGATTGCCGGCAGTTCCGTGGCCCCCACATTCTTGTTGAGGTCTGGTTTGAGGCGTCTGATATGAATGGCCTCTCTAATCTTCCTCTCGAATGTGCACGGATCACGGTCCAATATCTTGATGTGGTCCATCGTGGTGGTGTGGCTTTCTCTGTCCGGTTGATGGAGGTGCAGAGATACATCTGATGAAGTGCTGCTGGGGCGCCTATGTTGGTCAAACCTCGTTTTCAATGTCTTTGAAGTTTCTCCCACATAGGTGCTAGTGCATTTCTGGGTCCTGGTTCCTCCACAGTCGATCTGATAGACCACACCACAAATCTCTTCTTTCTTGGCCGGGTCCTTAGGAGAACAGAGTAGTTAGCGTATAGTGTTTCTTGGTTTGAAATAAACCGTACAGCCGTAGTCCTTCATAATTCTCCGTATTGCCTCGGATAGATCTTTGATGTATGGAACACCCACCATGGTTTTTTTATTGGTAACTTCAGTCTTCGCTCTTCTTATTGGTCTTATCTTTCTGTGTAGTGGAAGCTCCTCTTTTTTAATTGCCCATTCTGGATACCCACACTTTTTCAGGGCCTCGTTCACATGTTTGCGCTCCTTTTCTTTGTCAGCATCTTCGGTTATCACTGTGTTGGCTCTGTGATGAAGGGTGCGGACCACGCTGAGCTTATGTTCCAAGGGGTGATTGGACTCAAACTGGAGGTATTGGTCAGTGTGAGTAGGCTTTCTATAGATCTTAACTTTGAGACTTCCATCTTCTTTCTTCACAGTGGAACTGTCCAAGAACGCTAACTCCCCATTCTCTTCTCCTTCCGTTGTGAACTTGATATCTGGGTTCAAAGAATTCAGGTGGTCAGTGAAATCTTGTGCATGTATTGAGTCCAACTTTGTATGAGTGTCGTCCATATCTGTACCACCAGTAGGGAGGATGCGGTGCCGTCAAGATTGCTTTCTCTTCAATGTCCTCCATCATGGCATCACATACTATCATTGAGACAGGCGAACCCATGGCCGCGCCATGGATTTGTTGGTAGTATTTTCCATTGTATGTAAAAAAATGTACAGCTGAGCACTATCTCCAGTAGTTCTGCGATCTCAGCGGGGGTCAGAGTGGTTCTCGTGTGAAGTTAGTTGTCCGCTTCCAGTTTTCTTCTAATACATGCAACTGCCTTGTCCACAGGTACACTAGTAAAGAGCGCTGTGACGTCGTAGGATCGTAGCTCTTGGTCTTTTTCCACTCTACAATTGGCTATCAGTTCTCCGAATTGTTTTGCATTTTTAATGTGGCATTCAGTTTTTCCTATTATCGGTGAAATTATTGATGCAAGATATTTTGAACACTTGTACGTGATACTATCTATGCTGCTGATGATGGGGCGGAGAGGCATATCTTGTTTATGGATTTTCGAAGACCGTAGAAACGAGGAGGAGAGCAGGTGGTGGGGTACATTTTTTCTTTAGTTTTTCATATCTATGGATTTATTCTTCTCTAGATGAATCAACTTATTTATGAGCTGTTTTTGATAGTGCAGGGTGGGGTCTTTTTTTCAGAATTTTATATGTTTTGCTATCATTTAGTAGTTTTTGGCATTTATCTCTATACTCTATTGTAACTAGGTTTCTTATCCCCTTTGTTACACACACCTTGTTGTTATACCTTCTTAAGCCCACTGTAGGATTAAGGACTCAGTACACTATAGTACTGAGACTTGGCCATTAGGGCCTCAGTTTCCTTGTAGACGCTAGTCGGATAGCACGTAGGGCTGGTAACCTATTCCTTTGGGAATAGGCCTTCTTTACTTATCTGACGGGGCTAGCCGGTGGCGAACCCCCCTCCTCCCGCGCCTGGGACCGCGTGGCTTCGTAAAGGGGACGCCCTGATCGTTGCGTGTCAGCACCGGTGCGAAGTCCCCTCCGTGTAGGGGCCTGTCGTGAAACCCGGCTTGTTAGTCACCAGGCACTCGCCCAGTACGCTGGACGGTGGCCTGTACGTGGGGTACCAGTTAACACAACGAGGAGTAGTAAGGGAACCAACATCGTCAAGGAGTCAGCCGTCCGTCGCGCATCCTAGCTTCGGGCTAGTGGCGTCGCGAATCAGCACAGAGCGCGGCCCAGCGACCATCGCAGGTCGTGCTGGCGCCGAGACCGACTCCACTTTGTTTACAGTTTGGTGCCGTGACCAGGATCTCGCGACTGTACATGCCTACTGGGCGCGATACGAATGTGAGATCAAGTCACCATGTCCGACCCACGACGTCTAAAGAAAGAAGTGGTTCGCAGGAATCGCGAACAATCTATCCACCGCGAAGCTAGCTTGGAGTGGTCGCAAGGGTGAAGTTGCCCAGTTGTCGACTGAACAGCAGAGAGGAACAGGGTCGCGCAACGCGATGCCTATAGCACCACGAGACGATCATCGTGATCTCAGCCACTATAGGTCGGAAGGGGACCGAGAAGTCGTGTACCGGAGAGAGAGAGGGTCGCGGGATGCGATACCTGCAGCACCACGAGACGACCGTCGCGAATCCCGCCACTATATGTCGGAAGGGGAGCGCGAGGTCGCGTACCACGCCGAGAAGCGAACAAAGCGACGTGATGTCGCAAAGGAAGTTCGCCGACCATTGAGCGAGGTTCAACCCTCACCACCAGTGACACGCAGTCGCAATGCTCTGACCTTGAGATGGAGTGGTATGACGGGCGGGGTGCAGGCAGACCCATTGGTCCGGATCATTGACACCAACGGCTACAGAAGACCCCGTGCTGAAATCATCTGATGCGGGGAAGAAGTCTCTGCAGGGCGTGACCGTGGTACACCGCGAGCAGCCCCCGCCGCCCCCTCTGGAAGGGGACGACGACGGGGCAACTGAGAAGGAAACGGGTGCTAATTCCCAAGAAGAAGAAGCTGCCAGTCAGACTAGCGAGGAGTCGGAGGAAGAGGTGATCGGGAATGAGGCGTTAGCGGGCGACAGCCCGCGGCGTAATGGAACCGGCTATCAACCGGGTCCCGACTCGCAGGAGTTCGGGGCTACGGGAGTTCGGGGAAATCCGACACCGAAGGACGGGAAGAAGGTGGCGCCAGCCAAGAGAGGGCAAGGCGACATGTCTGGGTCGGTTAAAACGAACCCAGGGCGCATCGAGGACGACGAAAGTAGGGCGACAGATAACGGGCGTCCCTACAGCGAGTACAAGGACAACGGCATTGGGGAGGGCTCGCTAGAGTACCTCCAGGCTGCACATAAGCTGGGGCTGCGGGAGATGAAATGGAACCATCTCTGCCGCCTGGAGGAGTCGCAGAAGTTTATGGGAGGCGGCGCTGAACGCGTCCTACTCCTGGGACCAGTCTGCGACTATCCTCCGGGGACGAAAGTAGGACTTCCACTGCGATGGGTAGATGAGTGCGACTCTCACGCCTACGACCTGACACTCGGGACTACTGAAAGAGTATTTCTCGAAGTGTTGCAAAACAACAGCACCGCCATTCGCAAGAGGATTGCAGACAAGGGGCGTGAAGGTGCGAATGAGATCAGGCAGGAGTGGAAGGGAATCTTGGACGGGGTTTTAGTCCCGGGCCAAGAGGAACAACGGGCAGAGCTCTGGAGGCGCACGATGCGACAAATCACCGACTGGGAAGTCGAGTTGATCCCCCATTACCTGGTGCAGTCTAAAAAGTGGCAGGAAATGACAGACGAGAGCGAGGCGGAAGCATCGCGAACGGAGAGGGCAAACAGGCGGTATCGCACCCGCCACCGACTCACCAAGCAGAGCCGACCTAGTCACCGCTCGCCCTCGGGCGGGGTGGTGAAAGAGGATCTGTCTGCGGAACGGTCGCCACCACGCGAGCCGAAGAAGTGGGAGCAGGACGCGGCTAGTCCACCTCTCTTGCCGCCTCGGGGGAAAGGCCGGGACCCTAATACCGGCACACCAAGCGAGCGAGGGGCTGACACCCCCCGCCACCACCTATTAAGCCACGGATACATACGGACTACGATACGACGATCTCGATCTCGACTTGAGGGCCGAGGTTTCGCGACTGGAAGCCGATCGATCGCGAAGAAGAGGAGCGCCTGCGGGCACGGATCGCTGAGCTACGGGGATTGAGATCCACCAGCAGGGGCGTGAGCCCGATCCAAGGTCGACCCGCATCCACCCCTGTCGGTGTCTCGCAAGGGGCCCCGACAGGAGACAGCCAGCATCACGGGGGTGCCCGACCCCGCACTGAAGGGGTCGCGACACGCCTCGCGGAGGACGACTCCACGTCGACGAGTAGCGATTCGCGGGCATTCGCGAACCCTCTCGTGCGGCGCTTCATGCAGACCCCCTGGGTGGGGGCTCTGGACGAGTACAAGGTTGAAGAGGCCGGGTTGGAAGGAAGAAGAAGCAGCGCGTAGACGACGCGCCCTCCGGCGCAAGCGAAATCGACGATTGGGTCGTAGAGTCGACCTCCTCGGAGGATGACGGCTTACCGCCAGGCGTCCCGACAAGTGAATCATTCAAGGATCGCATTAAGAATTTTCACAAGTTCAGCGAGCCCAACCGCAACGAGTCTTGGCCTGACTATGTTCAACAGTTAGTGGAGACCCTCCGGCTTTACCGGGTTCCGTCCCACGAGTGGGCGGGATGGCTGGTGGACCGATTATCAGGAAAGGCGCAGGGAGCGTTGTTGAACCTCCCCATTGAAGACCGGAACAACTGGAAGGTTCTCTTGGCGACCCTTAATGCTCATTTCCATGTGGAATTTGAGATGAGGACCGCCGAGAAAGAACTCGCGACCCGGAAGCAGGGCAGTAAAGAGTCGGTCCGCGACTTCATCGCTCAGCTAATGGCCCTGGCGCGAAAAAGCGTACGGGAAGGACAATCGCCGCAGAGAGACAGCCGTGCTGAAACGGCTAGAACAGGGACTGAAACTCCGCTTCGCTTCGGCGAACGTCGACGAGGTCATGATGTATCCTGAATCGGATTTGGCCATCTTGACCCAGGAACTGGTTCGGCGCGAGGCGCGGGACGATCCAACTCACTACAAAGCGAACGTCGTACGCGAGAAAGAGGAGGCGAATGCGAAAAAGCCCAATCACCCGTCCACGGAGACTGTGGTGAGGCAAGTGTTGGCGGTGCAGAGCGAGCAGGAAAAGAAGAAGTCGGACTCGGGAAAAGGGACCGAGGCCGCTGCTGCAACGACGAGTCATCGGCGCGGAGGACCGCAGAACCGACGACCGCGACAACGAGGGGGTCAAGGCGGGTTAGCCAACGTAGAGTGTTGGCATTGTGGTCAGAAGGGCCACGTTCGCACGGGTTGTTTCAAGGCAACGCCGGAACAGATCGCCAAGTGGCAATCGGCGTCCTCCAATCGCACGGCAAGGAAGAAGCCGGACAACAAGAACTCGGCCCAGAGCGCAAGCTCTGTGGTCGCTGCGACGCAGGAGGGAAACGAGTAGGCAGGGGAGCTGAGTCGCGAGCTTCCTTTGCCGCTGATACGAGGGACGATCAACCTCAGAGGTCTACAGCAGATGATGGGGAGTTACTAGCCGGGGTGAATTTTATCGGGCGTCCAGTGCATGGGCGTGCCGTGTCGGGTTCGGGAGGTCGGGGGGTAGCCAGAGAAAGCGACGTCTCGCCGCCTATGAGAGCATCACAGGACCCCGAGGGTCAGCCTCCGGATTCGCTCGGCCTAGGCATTCGAGGAGGATGTGTTCGTCCCGAGGTTCGGTCTAGTGGTCTGCCACGACCGCCGGATTCTTGGGACCGGGCTTGTTTCACACCTGGGAGGGACGGACAGGATGCAGGGAGCCGCGGACCGGACGAGAGTCTTGGAGCGACTACATCGCATGCCGTTTCTGAGTGCAGACGAGGGAGCGTACAGGATTGTTGCACTAATTTAGTAGCGACTGGGCGACGGTCTGGTAGCGCGCAGGAAAGAGCCAGGCGCAGAGACAAAAGCTTCGTTTTCCGGGGGCCGTGAGGTCGCATCGGAAAAGGGCGAGGAGATGGGGGTGGAGTCGCGGAAGACCCTGCGAGGGACCGTGGACAGAAGCTGTCATCCCATGGCTCGAGTAACGTCGACCCAACATCAACAGTGCACTCTAGCAGTGGACGAGGGCGACTGTCGCACCTCTCCGCCAGACGGGCCTCGCGACTCGTTGCGAGCTGCGTCGGGGAGGGCGTATCAGTGTGTGCCAGCAGGAGAAGACATCGCGCATGTGCGCAAAGCAATGGCCTCGCCAGAGGCCGCTCTCGTATGTAGGTGTCGCGTGGATCTCGCGGGGTCTGCGCTCGCGACGTGCCTAGATACGGGGGCCACCTTCAGCCTACTTTCGGACGCCGTGTATTCAAGATTACGAGGGCAGCTGCCGCCGTTACAACCAGCGAACCTCATGCTCACAGGAGCTGGGGGAGAGTCGCTCGACGTGAAGGGGCAGTGCCAAGTCGACCTGGTTCTAGCAGGGGCGACATATCAACAGACAGTGTATGTCGGGCGGTTAGAAGGTCTCGACCTTCTGCTCGGCATGGACTTCCTCGCGACATATGAAGTGGAACTGGATTGCGGGGCACGGACAGTGCGAATTGGCGCCGACGAGATACCGTTCGGAAGGGCGCTGAAGGTGGAGAGCAACGACCTGGTGAGAATGAACAAGACCGTGCGAATCCGCTCGCGGGGCGTGCAGCGCGTGTCTTGTCATCTACCAGACCTTTCCAGGGTGGGGCGCGAGGTGTTAGTAGAAGGGGTCGCGAATTTGGGTGATCTTCTCTTCGTCGTGCCGTCGCTGGAGGTCGTCGCGGAGGACGGAAGCATTCCGTTGACTCTGGAAAACCAGGGAACGTTGTTCCGAGAACTACAGAAAGATTTGGTCGTGGCCAAAATCACCGACCTGCCAACCACAGATGCGGAGCGTCTGGATGACGCGAATCAACCTTCGGGCGAGGGTGAAAGTCCCTCTGCCTGGCGAATATAGCAGATACCCGCCCAAGTGGCGAGTGTCAACGCCGTAGGAGCACGACACGGGAGCGAGTGGACCAGTCGGCAGCTGATCCCGGAGAGTATGGGTCTCGAGTCCTCTCTGATCAAGAGCGACTGTAAGTTGTACTTTGCGGAAGAAGCTCCGGCACGGCCGTCGGCTGAGCCCACTACTGATGGAGAACTCGGGGAGTTTCCCCGAGTATCTTCGCTGCATGCTACCGGCTGAGGGAGAATTAGCGCCAGACGAGATCGCCAAGGTTGAGGCCCTGGTGATGGAATATCGGGACATATTCATGGGACCCGGGGACCCCCGGGCTCCATGGATTTGATCCACCACAAAATTGACACGGGAGACGCGACGCCGATCAAGCAGAACTACTTTCGCCGCTCGCAGAAGGAGCGGGAGTATGTTGACGCGGAGCTGGATAAAATGTTGGAGAGCGGAGTTATCCGCCCCTCCAAGTCGCCGTGGGGAGCACCGGTGGTGCTAGTCCGCAAGAAGTCGGGAGAGCTGCGATTCTGTATTGATTTTCGCAGGCTGAATGAAGTTACCCGGAAGGACGCTTACCCCCTACCACGGATCGACGAATGCTTGGATGCCCTCGAGGGGTCCAAGTACTTCAGCACGCTTGATCTCGCGAGCGGTTATTGGCAGGTAGCCATGGACCCGGAAGACGCGGAAAAGACAGCTTTCGTGACACATCGTGGCCTCTTTCAGTGGACCGTGATGCCCTTCGGCCTCTGCAACGCGCCGCGACGTTTTGTCGCCTCATGGAGATGGTACTCGCTGACATCGTGTAGAGCCAATGCCTCGTGTACCTTGACGACATCCTCGCTTTCGGGCGGGATCTCGGGGTCGCGTTGCTGAACCTCCGCGCGGTCTTTGAGCGACTACGGCGCGCGAATTTGAAATTGAAGCCCAGTAAATGCACGTTGTTTGCGACTAGTGTGGAATACTTGGGGCACGAGGTGGACGCCGATGGAATTCGTCCCAGTCGTAGCAAGATTCAAGCTCTGCACGACTGGGCGGTACCAAAGAATCTGAGCGAGACGCGAACGTATCTGGGTTTTACCGGGTATTATCGTCGTTTCGTTCCGAACTACCGCGAGTGGGCCCGCCCGCTGACAGAGTTGACCAAGAAAGGGGTGTCATTTCGGTGGACCCCGGAGCAGCAGGAAGCGTTTGAAAAGATCAAAGAATTTCTAGAGAAACTACCACTTCTCTACTATCCGAAACCAGACACGGCATTCCACCTAAAAGTGGATGCGAGTCTGTTCGCCATCGGCGGGACACTGGAGCAGGAACAAGACGGGCGGTTCGTTCCGCTCGGCTTCGCCTCAAAGACGCTGTGTAAGAGTCGCCAAGCCTATTGTGCTACTAAGCGCGAGTTTTATGCAGTCGTGTTCTTCATGCGATACTTCCGAGACATTACTAGGGGGCACATTGGTCATCATATGGACCGACCATGCAGCACTCACGTGGGTTCAGCAGTATCATCAATCCGACAACATGTACATGCGGTGGATTGTTGAGATGGGCTGGTATAAACCGTGGGAAATACATCACGTCGAGGGGAAACTCAACGTGGTTGCGGACACTTTGTCACGCAAGCGTGAGAACTACCCCGAGCTGAAGGAGGCGTTTTGTAAGCGCAAATCGTGCAATTTGGGGAGAATGCCCTGATTGCTTGTTCCACAAGAAGAAAATGGACAAGTGTCGGGACACCGACTCAGACGACTCGGACGAAAACCCGGAGGTAGCGACCTCCTGCGTCAACACATCGCGGATCAATACAGTCGCGCTGCCTGAGCCGAAGTGGGAATTCGCGGCGCGCGACGTTGATTCGGACGACGACGGTGAAGAACCAGAATTGGTGGATGGGGTAGATTTCAATGTCTACCTCACCCGCCGACTCTTCGACTTGCCGAATCGCAACCACCAGGACCTTCGTCTTGCGGAGGTGGAGGATGCTATCCTTTTGGCGCGTGAGAGTGTCGCTGTGCGACGGTCAGCACGACTGGCTGAGAAGCGTCGCGGAGTGGCCCCCGCACCACGACCCTTGGTACGCGGGGAGGAGTCTGATGAAGAGGAGGCCGAAGCAGAGGAAGTACTGAATCCACCTATCGTGGGCCAGTCAGTCAACGATGCTGAGATTCAGTGTCAACAAGTGCTGAGTCACTTCTCTGCGGAGGAGTGGTGCGAGGCACAAGGGAGCGACCAGTGCATCCAACGAATCGCTGAATTAAAGGCGAAGTGGGGAAATGACTGCGAGGTCACTGCTCTTCGGTGCGAGACGCCGGAGGTGCAGATGTACGGTCGCTGGTGGAGCGACATCTACAGGGGAAAGGACGGCGTGTTGCGCCTCCGTAAAACACTACTCGCGAAGCGGAAACCGGAAGAGAAGCTGCGACTACCCCTCGTGCCAGTCGCCTGGCGGGAAAGCGTGTGGCGGTGCGTGCACGTGCATAGCGTGAGCCATTTGGGCTACGAGCGTGTGTACGAGTTGTTGCGCCGACGTTTTGCCTGGCCGGGGATGCACGAGGATGTGAAGATGATGTGCCGCGCGTGCATCACGTGTCAGCAATGCAAGTCGGGACCAGGGGGTGGCAACGCCCCCATGCAGCACGAATACGTCGGATTTCCACATGAGCGGGTTGCGATTGATTTGCAAGGCCCGCTCCCCGAGACCAGCACGGGACATCGTTATGTCTGCGTGATTCAAGACTACTTCTCCAAACGGATGGAGTTGTATCCCCTAGAACGAAAGACAGCGGAGGCAGTCGCAGATGTACTCTTCCGGGAGTATATCGCGCGACATGGCGCCTTTCGCCGACTTCACAGCGACCAGGAGGAGAGTTTGATAATCATCTTTGCGATGAGTTATGCAAGCTGTATGGCGTCGACAGATCGCGGACCACCCCGTATGCCCCGTGGAGCAACGGCATGGTGGAAAGGAGCAATAAAACTATCAAAGCTATCCTGCGAGCGTTGAACGTTCACGAGAGAGAAAATTGGGACGAGATGCTGCCGTATGTCTTTATGGCATACAATGCAACGCCCCACGCGAGTACAGGGTTTACACCACAGCGATTGTTTTACAGTCAATGTGCGGATCCATTACTTCCCGTGGATTTGATGTATGGGTGTGATGACAGGGCGGTGCCTCAGTGCTACTCGTCCTACGTCTTTCATCAGAGGAATCTTGCAATGCAAACAGCGGAGGTTGTTCGCGAGGTTACTGGGCGAGCGGTGGAGGTTCAAATGGAACAACAGAGGAAGCGCACAGCGAAACCTCGCCGCTATGCGGTGGGTGATCGCGTGCTGCTGCTATTTCATCCTCCAAATAAGCGAGATGTACTTCACGCGCAGCCATGGATTGGCCCCTTCAAAGTGATTGAAGTGGGTAGCGACAACATTATCAAGATTCAGATGCACACCGACACCCCGAGTAGAGCGGGGCGAGGCCGTAGACCAATCAAGGAAAAATGGGTTAACACTAGAAATGTTAAGCCCTTCGTCGAGACAGAGGCGCGGGCCCTTGTGGTTATGTCGCCGCAGCACTCTTCATATTCGGAGGAGGTCGCTAGTGCAAACCGGCGGCGCTTCTTTGAGTATTGGAGGGTCAATTACTAGACGGATCGCGGGGAGCATCGCTCAGTTATATGGGCGCGACCCCGCAGCTTGGTGTTAAAGTTTCAATGGAAACGCGACCCTCCTAATCTTCCCAGACCGTGGCGTTTGGAATTGAAACTTGGGGGAGAGGGAGCGGTGTCGCGGAAAGGGGGAATTCTACTGAACTGCGAGGGAATCACGTGGGTTTGCAACAAGGGGGGGAATCGCAACAGGAGTTATAGTGTAGCATATACCCACCAAAATTGTGTTGTGTTGGGTAGGAGCCGGCGTAATGCAATAGGAATCATTAATAGTCAGCAATGGCTAGTGGAATATAGTCGGCATTGCCTGTAAAATGGCAGAGTTGAAAGATCGTGGATTCGAAAACAAAAGGACAAGTTGCAGAGCTCGGTGGCCGCGATAGCGGTCACGCGAGTGGGAACATTGATCAACCAGGTCGCGACCTCTTATAAGTCGCAGGCCGAGAAACCCAGGGATAAGCGCTTTGTTAAAGATGTTTGCAGTATCGGGCGGTCGTCGGCGCGCCTAGTTAGAACCCTCGTCACTATGGTAACATAGGCGGCGGCGGGTGGCGGGTCGGCGGCGGCGGCTAAGTAAATAATCCCTTTACTGGGCGGCTGGGAAAGCGCGAGACAGTCGCGGCCTCTCCCAGTCAAAACAAAGACACGTGTGCGCAGGTACTGGAACGGTCAAAGGTCATCCATCATGCGGAACGGCTGCCGATTGGTCGGTCGGCCCCGTAGCGGCAAAAAGGGACCGGGGTACTATGTAGTATAGCCGGTGTGTTGAAATCATCAGTCGATTGACTGGTGGCAGTACAGTAAAGACGTGAAGGCGGATTTGCTGTATTTTGTTACACATTTTTCAGCTTGTTGCGGTTTTCAACGCTCCTAATTGATTTCTTGTTGTAGGTAGGATCCTGGTGGATCTTCATCGGCGCAGAAGACGACGTAGGGGGCTGGGCCAGTCATGATGGCTGACCTAGGCCCTGATGAAGCAACCGGGGGTGGGTCGCGGCCCACTTCCCCAGCACGTGTGGAGGAATCGGTGGTCGACGATGCAGTCGATCAGCCGATGGAAGGTGTACAGGACGCTGAAGGGGACGAGGTGCTTATGGCACGTATCGCCGCCCTGACACAGGGAATGGAGGAGAGCGGGGCAGTTTCGACTGTGCCCGACGACGAGGCTGCTGGCGGTGAGGACGTCGACGCTGACCAGGGAGGAGAAGAACCTCCCCCCGCTGGGCGTGGGCGGATGAGGTACAGCAGGCAGGAGAGGAAGAACCGGAGCGTGACGTAGCGACCACTTCACCAAAGCCTGACGGGTCGAAAGCCCCGCGGGTGACGGTGGGTGGCGCAAGGCGTCGCGGCCCCGACCTCAAACGCGAACCGACCGAGAAAGAGGAACGGCGGGTATGCCAACAGGTACGTGGGGGATCACCCCGAGGAAGGTGTCCGTTTCTTGGCGGACCACATCACCGGGCAACCTCAACATTCTTACCAGAAGTCGGGGGAGCCGGGGTATGGGGGCGTGCGGCCACCTCAGTGGTTGGGATGATCTCCTAATGATTTCCTCTCGCGGGATACAAAACCGGAGCTGCGGTGGCGTGCAGTAGGGAGGGTGGCGAACCAGACGGGTCATACCGCCTTTCCCGAGCTAGTCCCTGAGGTGACATTCTCGGCGGCCCGACTCCAGTGGATAAGCTCACGCACGAGAGTGTAAGACTCTTGTTCATAGCTTATCTGGAAGCCGGGATGAGGTGTCCGGTCGCGGGATGCGAGCCTTGGGCAGCACTGGATGCAGACAACAAGTTTGCTCTGCCACAACCACAGGCCATGTTGACTCGGGATCGTCAATTCTTGACCAGGCGACCCGACAACTGCGCAAAGACGGACGCGACACTTGTATGTGCACCGCGTACCCAGTCTCAATGGTAGCATGGGTGGGATGGGTTTGAGTGCATTATTGAGCACTGGGCCCATTTCCACATGAAGGGGGGATGCTGTTTCTCTGCCCCTTGTTGCAGTGGAATGGCGATAGAGATGCTGCCGCCAACGTGTCAGAACGCGATGTTCCCGTCTCTGACAGCAGCCGTTCAACACATGGTTGTTGAGCATATAAACGAGGTCGACCTCAAGAAGGAGGAACTCCTGGAGTCGTGAGAGAAGGCTCGTCATCGCGCCAAGAACAGGGACGCGAAGAGTGAGGAAGACGACGACGAGCGCTCGGCGGGAGACATCAGTTCACCCCGTTCAGTCGCACAGCAGCTGGTGCTCAAATTTATGAGTATCTACGTATCTCATATCGGGTTACCACAGGTTATCGGGCGCAAGAAATTGTTTCCCGATTCCAAGTAAGCGCGAGTCTTCGTGGGTTTCCATCTATGAGAAGTGGACATGGAGAAGCAGCCCCTGTGGGATAGCGCACACAAAGACTGGCTGCGGATGTGCCGAGAAGACTTCGCACGGTGGACGTCCGTTCTCAGCTCGTACGCGGTGACAGCTCCCAAGGGGCCGAGCCGGTACAGCGAGATGGCAGCGTCGCAACCGGTGCGCACCAGCAAAGCGGCGGCCTTGCCGAAGATCCCGCGCAAGAAGTCGACCGCGACTCGAGCTCCTGAGCCTGTAGCCACACCTGTGCCTGCGAGGCATAGTGTGATGCAGGCCCTCTTCAAGTCGGTGAAAGGGCTTGCTGCTCCCTCGCCGACCCCGACGCCAAGTCCGACAGCCAAGAAGTCTCCTGCTGCGACTGTCACCAGTTCGTCGGAGTACCCGGCTACGGGTGCTGCCGGCACGGGCACACCACCTCCTCCATCACGGGCATCCCGATCGGGACAGCGTGGTGGGCGAGGCGCTGGGGGAGAGAGTGGTGTTGCGCAGAAGCGTGGCCGCTCCAACTCCGCGAGCATCAGCCCGACATCTCGAGGCGGGAAGAAGCCCTCCATCACAGGACATCTACGCCACGACCGCGATACGTGGGTAGGTCGCGCACAGAAGGCAGAGGAGGACTTGGCAGCATTGCGCAGCGAGCATGCTGCTTTGGAAAAGGAGCTCCGCACCAAGGAGACGAAGTGGGCTCGGGATCGTGTTGGTCTCGATCAACAGCTCCTCACCCAGACCAAGAGAGGCGACGAATATAAGGAGGAGGTCGATCGCCTGCGCGCCGAGAGGGACGACGCTACGGAGGGAGCGCAATGCACTGCAAGCGGAGTTAGAAACTGCGCAGGGCAGCTGCAAGAAGCTCGCAGAGGAAACACAGGCTGTTCGCGAGGAAGCAAAGCCAATGGCGTCCGAGTTGGCGTCATTGCGGGCGACGGCGTCATACGCGATTCCGCAAGGGAGTTTGCGTGTGCGCCACACTTCAAGTAGGGCGGAGCTGCAGTGGTTGTCGGAGGGGGAGCTGGTTCGTGCCGGTGGCGCGACCGCCAACTTTCGGGCAGCTGACTGGCGGACGTTGCAGGATCTGATGAGCGACCAGCGTGGGGAGATCGCCAATGAGCGGGATATGCTGACTGCCCACAAGAAGGCTGTTCCCGAGTTCGACGTGCACTCGGCTGTCTATACTACTTGTGTACGACAGCTGGTTGCCGGGCTCGAGGACTTCATGCGTCAGACTCTGGCCCCTCATCTACCCAGCACCACATCGGCAGAACTCTCTCTGGCCGATGAACTCCGCGCGGCGCCCGAGCGTTCCTCGTCCTGTATCGTGGTTGACCAGCTCAACACGACCACAGACGGGGACGCTTCATTGCGGCAGGACTTGGCCCTTGCACAGCAAGAGGCCAGGATGTACAAAGAGTTCGCGCAGCAACGGACGGCCGACATGGATCGCATGCATCGGCAAGGCGCGAAGAATGCGGACCACATTCGCGAGATGTCGGCAACCTTTCAGGAGTTGATCGGCAATCTGCGCGACCTGACTTTGCAGAATCGCGACACTAGGGGAGATTGCGACCCGGGGTCTGACAGCCCACAGGTTACTCTGCAGTCCGCCGCCCTGGAACAAGAGCTGGACGGTTGTTATGACCGGTTCCAGAGCATTGGAGCAGCATCAGACTCCGTCAAGATGACCAGGAGGTCTGAGAAGGTCGAGAGCGGAGTGGGAACGTCGGGGGCGACGAGGGGGTCCAGGCCTGATCCTGCATCCTCACGAACTCTCAGTTTGTCCTCGTCCAACCAGAGCCGTTCGTCCAACTCCGTGGCGAGTATGGACGTGACGTCCGACACCGGGGGTCCGACTGCCGTTCCTGCGAACTCTCCAGGAAGCGGCGACAGGGCTGCCCAAACCGAATCCACCGGCCGAGTGAAGCGGAATCCTGTTCCGTCGGCATCCGCAGAAAGAGCGAAGGCTCGTGCCTCCAAGAACAGCGGGTCCAAGTCTGGCATTCCGCTGGTCAAGAAGTAGGATGCGCCGGGTGGGAAGGAGCATATCAAGCCGACGGATGGGTCGAGGGTGGTATGTTCTGATGTGAGGTAGGCGGCACCAATGGGTGTTGGCCAGGTTTGCCCAGCAACGCCGGACGCGGCGCGGCGAAATACTGATGGCTGGGACATCAAGGGAGTAAGGGTCGTCCTCGCAGTCGGTGGGCCAGTTACCACCCCTGTCTGTTGGAGTTGGGCTTTTGAGTCCAAGGGCGGTCCGACCTACAGTGGCTTTCGTATTGTTTGCCGTCGGCTAATCGTACTCTACACGGTACACCATCCGTCATCGTAGCCGGCGGCCCCTCCATGTAGTTTGGCCTTTTTTCGTGTACGGCCCTCTTCCAAATTTCCCTTCCCATTTCGTTAATAAGTCGCGGGTCCTGTTACCCCCTCCTATTTTTAACGGTGTCCACAGTCCTGCTGCGTTTCACTTATACACCAGGTGGACGTTGGGGGAGAGTTTTTGTTTTTTATATATTTTCAGGTGCTCGGGCGCGGCAAGTGTGAAAGACGGCCCAAGTGTGCGACCAGTGTCGCTGGTGTAGCGTCAGCTCGCGGACTTAACCGCGGAGCAGTCGTGAAGTCCCCGAACAATGGAGTGCGAGTGGAGAGAGAATGTGGCCGCGTCCCGAGTGCCGCCCCGCGCCGTGTACACTTTGGATACTTTTCACTGTTTCGTTAATGTGTAGTTCCCACGCAGGTAGGCTATACCCGTAAAAAGCGGTGTAGTCCTAACTCCGTGTGAACTGGGGGAGTGTGTAACGAAACTAGTTCTCAGTAGGTCTCCAGTGCGCGAGGTTGCAGCAACCTCGCAGAGTATAAAGTAGTTATAAGTAAGTTGCACTGGACTAGGTTTCTTATCCCCTTTGTTACACACACCTTGTTGTTATACCTTCTTAAGCCCACTGTAGGATTAAGGACTCAGTACACTATAGTACTGAGACTTGGCCATTAGGGCCTCAGTTTCCTTGTAGACGCTAGTCGGATAGCACGTAGGGCTGGTAACCTATTCCTTTGGGAATAGGCCTTCTTTACTTATCTGACGGGGCTAGCCGGTGGCGAACCCCCCTCCTCCCGCGCCTGGGACCGCGTGGCTTCGTAAAGGGGACGCCCTGATCGTTGCGTGTCAGCACCGGTGCGAAGTCCCTCTCCGTGTAGGGGCCTGTCGTGAAACCTTTGTTTACATTGATGATAAAAGTTCGTTTTAATTCATGTTGTTTACTGTTAATAGTATGATAAACATTAAAAAGCTGCAAGTTTGTTATTTTTTCTGTAACGTTTCTTGTTCTCCTTACGAACTGATAAGATCACATCAACAATAACCAATATCATAGGTAAACAATAAGAAATGCTAACATATTAGTGCATAATGTATTGCTTATTTACAAAAAAAACACCGAATGATGAGAATATCAGATGCTTATAGTTAGCAACATATATCTCCATATGAGTGAAATATTATTGATATTATGACATTTTTAATAACATAAACAGCGCCTTCACGTCATCCCGCTGTTGCTGAGTGTCGGTGTCCGTGAACACGTAGAAGTGTATGCGGTGGCTTGGCGTGAAGTAGCAGGCCGTGGTCATCATCAGCAGGGACTGGTTCCAGCGGTCCCCGCACGCCGTCACTGCCACACGGATTGGTGCATCAAGCCCAGCTGCCCCGTCGGTTATGTGTACTGTTCTGCATCAAAAAAGGGTTTGCCCACGAGTTACACTGGCAAACACAATCCTACATTAATTTATGTATGTTAAAATACGCCACTTAAATATAATCAGTAGACAGAAATAACAACATACTATCTTATATCCGTGGGGATGAAACATCAATAACGAGCAATCAAGTCTCATGTCTTATTTCTGCAGAAAACATCACCCACCCCCCACCCTACCTACTATCCAACCACAAATATTGCACTGTCCTCATTGTCACCAGCACCCACCACTGGTCTCCATCAACATGGGAAATTGACATACTGGGCCAGCATATTAATATGAGTTGTTTTACAATATTGTTTTTCAGACACCTACCCCCCTGTATTGACAGCAGTTGCGAGGACTAAACATTTCTTAAATATGTGTGGGGGTGGACAAGTATAGACACAACTGATTTGTACTCACCAACATGATGACTGTGTTCATATGTTTATCATTCTTACTGGTTGTTACTGGGGGTGGGGTGTAGATGCATTGTAAATCACTTTGGTACGGCTTACAAAGCAGCAGAATCAGAGATAGATTTGAACTGATAGGTGTGGGATAGATGATAATGCAAAACAAAACAGGAATAAAAACATGCAAAAATCAGAAACAGGCAAAATTGGTTCGTGTTATATGCATTACCTGTTGTTGATAATGATGTCAGTATTGTAGAGTGATGGAAACAGCAGGGGTTTCACCTATAGGAAAATTACACAAACTTTAGTAATAAGACCCTCCAAGGTACAAAAAACCCTGAGGGATATCCCACTTCACCCTTCACACTTATTCTTAACCTATGATTTATATGTGAGTAACAGCCCATGGGGACATTTCACAGTTCACACTTTACAGGTCACATTTCACATTTTGTATTATATACTATACTGCACTACTATACATTTTATTCTTCCTTTGTTATAAGCCTCCCACCACTGATAGTTTATCATTATGCTTTATACTGTTATTGGGCTACTCTTTTACTGTTTTATGGCAAAAAATTAAAAACAAGCTCCCACCACTTAAGTTAGTGTGAGGATCAAGATATATATTGTCATTTGTACTTATACATTGGTATCAATGCGATTGTATTCATTGCATTGCACATTCTAACTAAGTAGATCAGTCTGTGGTGGTATTATTTTGAAAAAAGCAAAAAAAAAAGCGATTCATTATAAAGAGTAGCAAATCATTTTCAAACTTCTCTCTCTATCACTTCTCTTTAGCAAGCATATTTCTACCAACGATAGATGTAACCATGTAACCTTTTAACAGCCCGCTGCTTGAGATGATGGGATCATTCTGATTTCACAACCTTGGGGTCGTGAGTTTGAGTAGCGCCAGGGCCACTTGATAAAGTCAAATGGAAGCTTAGGGTTGTAAAACCAGTCTTCATGTATATCTATCGTTGGTAGATATATGCTTGCAAAAAAGACGTGAGGGAGAGAGAGAAGTTTGAAAATGGACGTGTCCGCAAGCAGTGGGAAACATATATATACCTGTATCAGTAGCAAGTCAATTTACAATCAGTCAACCTTACATGTATTGGTGTTTAACAAAATGCAAAATTTAGTACCAATAACTGTTTCCTGGTACTGTGTTTAGATAAAAATGCATGATGTTCAAATGCACATTGGTAATAAATAAGTTTTCATACACATTACACTTATATTGTTTCTCCCCAGTGTTGAGGCTATCTAGTGTTTGGTCATGATGCCCACGACTAGCTAAGTGCTGTATTTTCCCTCTGAAAACCCTTTTCAGCAAGTTAAGCTCTTTGAATTAGTCTTCTTT
>JAGTTF010004400.1:0-12303 GCA_019095985.1 Streblospio benedicti | reverse complement strand
AATTTAAGCACCAACATATACTTCAAGTGAAATATATATTTACATTGTATAAATATATTTTTTGGAATATGAATTAAGATTTGTCCATCATACTTTCTCAAATATACTTTCATGCAATAAAATCAAATTGACCTCTGAAATCGTTTTTTTCTGACATTGACATCAGTTTACATCTAATCACCCAAATATTTTTAACTAGCATAGCCACTGTTAATATGTAATTGGTTTTGATTAAAATAACAAACTTTAAAGAGGATGAACATAAATTCTTATAAATCACTATCATTCAAAACATTTCAGAAGGCAATTTGTTGACATGTGATAATAAACTTTATAAAAACACATGCATCAACTTTGACATGAAATATGAAAATAAAGTACTCTCCCTCTACGAGTAATAAACAAATAGGAACTAAAATGGAAAAAAACAAAAGCAAAAAACACATCTCCCTCATGAGACAGAAATTGATTCATGATCTTGCGGTGTCTGAGGGTCAACGCTAACTATGGCGGTCTGAATCTTGGCCCCCGTATTTTTAACTCTTGCAATGGTAGGTTCAACTTTGGCAATACATGTAACACACATTCTAAACCAGAGATACAGATAAAGCGTGCCGGCTCTGCCAAACACAAAAGGTATCAAACACACTTATTTCCCTAGTGACAATACTAGGTGGGACCTATGTCGATGTGAAAATATCAAATGGGGTTACTCAAATAAAATACACTGTACACAGTCTTGGCAGGTCCAATAGGCAAACATACGTTAGAAATAAAAATAAAGTGTACACCACAGGTATAAAACCCAAACGATTCAAGATCAAACCACCTTGGTGGCAGAGTACTGTCACTGTTACATATCAATGCCTAAATGTTTCTAAGTAAAGTCATTGACATATATAACATTACATATAGTAAAGGGGTAATATCATACATTTGTGTCATTATAAGTATTAGGTAATTGCCTTTACAGTGTTTAACTGGGTCCTGTGAACATTTTTTCTCCTTTTTTCAGATATCACAAAACCTGTTTTTTTGGTATCAATATGTTAGTGTATGTGTGGAATAGCAGACCAAATCCTGACTATTCACGGCCCATTCACCTAGTAGGTTAATTTAGAATTTCTGTTGGATAAGCATCATAATATATGACAATTAACTGAAGTAAATACATGTTACTGTATATACACTACTGATTGCGTAGAAAGGACACCGAATTTCGCCTAATTCTTAGAATTAAAAACGAATTGCAGAATTACAGAATCATAATCAGTGACCC
The DNA here is from genome assembly GCA_019095985.1 of Streblospio benedicti. Taxonomy (NCBI): domain Eukaryota; kingdom Metazoa; phylum Annelida; class Polychaeta; order Spionida; family Spionidae; genus Streblospio; species Streblospio benedicti. The sequence continues at coordinate 11,024 of JAGTTF010004400.1, read as the reverse complement.
ATGAATCGACATTAACATGAATTATGAAAATATTACTCAACAGTGTAATAAATAGGAACTAAAAAGAAAAAAAATACCAAAAAAAACTACTTGAAGCTAAACCGGTCAAAGCTAACTCTGGCGGTTTTGAATCTTGGAGCCGATATTCGTAACTGTTCCAGTGGTAGGTTCAACTTAGGCAATTGAACATACGGACCAATGCCTCTCTTGCGCCTTATCTCAAACCGGAACCTTCAGCATAGAACGTTTCAGACCATATGAGATTTCCCTCACCGCCTAAGCCACAATGACAATGATAACAGTTGGTAAGTGATGCCATACGAACTAGGCATTGTTCCGCTGTATGTATGCCTGAGTAACAGCAATTTGCTCTTGCTATGTTACTTTCGTCTCGATCAAAATGGAACCTTTTTTTTGCAAATGTCAAACTGAAAACATTTGCCATTTCAGTAATGCCAATTTTCTCTCTCATCAAGGCCTCAAAGTGTCGATAGGTATTGTCTTGCGCACTGAAAAGTACGTTTACTGCCATACAGACATTATAAATGGAACGATAATTTTCCCACTCCCCTAGAGCAGCTCACATTAAATAGAATGCGAAGGTGTAGCTCTGCACCTAAAAAGTCCAGACACCTAATAACTTGTTCACAAATCACTTGGTTGGACACCAAGCCGCTGATATGTTCGACTTGGGTGTTCACCAGAACAGAAAATGTTTCATGGACTACGTTGTCACTTACTTCGAAGGGAAACATTATGTCAAATGAGGTGTTCTCTTCATCAATCCTATCTGATGCGAACGTGGCTAAGTTAAAGTAATTAGTCACTTCAGCCAACTTACTGGCAGTGTGGTGATCAAATACCAGTTGGCAAAAGGAAGGCATCGTGGTCATTTACAACACTGACAAGTAGAAAAATCAAATAAAATACCTATGACAGAGCCTAATTTCCCTAGCGACGATACTAGACGGAACTACCTAGTTTATGCCCAACTCGATGTTAAAATATACAAATTGGATACTCGAATAGAATACACTGTACAGAGTCATGGCACCGCCTATCGGCAAACTTACGTAAACAAAATTACAAGTACACAGCACATTTGGCAAAGCCAAACTTTTCAACATGAAACCACCTTCATGGCAGAGTACTGTATTGAGAGAATATTTCAAGCTTGTTGATGAGAGAATACATAGTAATACATGTACATCTAGGCTGCATCCATCCATGTATTTGTGTAGTATAGTCGTTTGCGTTTATGGTTTTCTTTGATTTTCAGTTGTATTTTTTCAGACAAATATTTAAAGTTCAACAGTTAATGGACTGGTAGCCATTATAGAGTGAGAGCTAAAGATGGGTGCATTTTGCTCTCCAGTTTACTAAAGATGGAGTAAATCATTTACTAAAATGACACTGTGTATTGTTGATATGTTTGTTCAGCAGTGTATTAAAAAATCTGAATTATTGTATCATATCACAAGGCAATAACTTCCAAAAACATTTGAAAGCGAGTTTTTTTGTCGATAGAATACACGTACATGGATAATGATCATCATTCATATTTCCAAGTGGGTATTAAAATCAGTGGATGTGGGCAGGGTAGAGAGATGCACAATGTAAATATATATATAAATCTTCCGAATCTAAGAATGATTCGCCTTTGAAAAAGCATAATGGACAGAAAGAAGAAAAAAATGCTCATGTAAATGCAATACTGTATATATATGAATATGACATTGCCAAAATACAATCTGGGTGCATGCCACTATATGTACAGAAACAGGATTTGAATCCAATTACTAAAATTTCATATATGTTGGTGACGTCTATGTTTTAGCAGCCGTTCTTGAATATGCGCATGACTCGCAACTAGTGTGTAATATATTCAATATGGCAACTTCAATACAATAGCAGTTTTTTTAACTTGTGCAAATGCACTATCGGTGATTCGATGTGTCAAAGTTGTTGAAGGAAAATGTGTGATATGTCTTCTTCATTTGAAGATAGAACTTGGTATTGTAAATCATATTTTATGTAAGTAAATGTTTTGCAATAAAGTTAGTTGTTTTGTTAAAAAATCTTGGTGGCTGTGCCAAGAAGAGTGTAGGAGGGGCAAAGAAAGTTGAAACTGCAACACTTGATATTGTATCAAATCTTAGTAATGTAGCCCCAGATCAGAAAGTCACCAAAAAAAAGTAGCCAAAAACGAAGTATAACACCCAAGAAGACCGATGAGGCTACATGTAGTACAGAACTGGATCCACTGAAATCACACACATCACACACATCTGTGGGTAATATATTTTTTCCTTTTCGTGTCACAAAAGACAACCGGATGAAATTCATAGAGGAATATTATAGTATGACAGTTTCAAAATATAATTTATATTGATACTGTAAATTTAAATTTTTATAAGTACTTTTGACAACACCCCCCCCCCAGACCTCAGCGAGTTCTCTTGGAAGTTTAGGGGTGCAATTACATTTACGGTTTTAACAAGCGAGCAAGGCTTCCTTCCTTTTGATTCAACTTCCATCACCGAAACAAATACAATATCGGCATCCTCCAACCCCACCTCAACAAGAATTAAACCGCATCCACCTGCCGTGGTGATGCAGAATATTCAAAGAGGCATAATACTATAGCATGATAGTTTTAAATTATAATTTATATCAATGCTGTAATTTTAAATTTCTATAAGTACTTTGGACCACATCAGCCCATCGACCGCAACATATTGACCTATCATTGAATCCTGGTCTGGGAAGTTAACAGTCTTGGCACCACCAATCTTGGTGGCTGTGGCAAGAAGAGTGTTGAGGGGCAAAGAAAGTTGAAACTGCAACACTTGATATTGTATCAAATCTTAGTAATGTAGGCAGAGATCAAAATCACTTGGTTGGACACCAAGCCGCTGATATGTTCGACTTGGGTGTTCACCAGAAGAAAAAAAATGTTTCATGGACTACGTTGTCACTTACTTTGAAGGGAAACATTATGTCAAATGAGGTGTTCTCTTCATCAATCCTATCTGATGCGAACGTGGCTAAGTTAAAGTAATTAGTCACTTCAGCCAAATGACTGGCAGTCTTGTGATCAAATACCAGTTGGCAAAAAGAAGGCATTGTGGTCATTTACAACACTGACAAGTAGAAAAAATCAAATAAAAGACCTATGACAGAGCCTAATTTCCCTAGCGACGATACTAGACGGAACTACCTAGTTTATGCCCAACTCGATGTTAAAATATACAATTTGGATACTGAATAGAATACACTGTACAGAGTCGTGGCACCGCCTATCGGCAAACTTACGTAAACAAAATTACAAGTACACAGCACATTTGGCAAAGCCAAACTTTTCAACATCAATCCACCGTCATGTCAGAGTACTGTATTGAGAGAATCTTTCAAGCTTGTTGATGAGAGGTCTACATAGTAATACATGCACTTGGACCTGTGACTCATCGGCATTGACATCTTCCTCGCTGACACGATTTGCCACGGGGACGATATCTGTAAAATCGAAGCAACACGGTTATGAACTGTCACTTTTAAATTAAAATAGTTAGGACGCTCAAAAACTTCAAAGTCTCCACTTCCTCTCCCCACCCACAGAAAAATGTACATGTACATCTAGGCTGCATGTGATCCATGACATACACTTAACACCCTCTCTAATCCAGAGATACAAATCAGGTGTGCCGGCTCTGCCAAACACAAAAGGCTATAAAGAAACCCATCTGCAACAAGATTTACACCGCATCCACCTGGAGTGATAATGCAGAAAATTCAAAGAGGCATAATACTATAGCATGATAGTTTTAAATTATAATTATATCAATGCTGTAATTTTAAATTTTTCTAAGTACTTTGCACCACATCAGCCCATCGACCGCATCGGATCTTCATCCAGTTCATGTGACTTGCGGGGTAACTTCTTATTTTTACGCTTAGGCCTCGATTTCACTTCAAAACTCGATTCACTACTCATCTCGTAGTCACTATCACTATCACATGAGGTTGGAGGTGTTCTTTTTTTTTTTTTTTTTGGCTTCATTTTCGTTCAATGTACGTGGGGCCTTCTTCCAAGATTTTTTTCCAAACATGGTCTTTTTACGCTGATATGCTTTTTTTTCATCCTCGCTACTTGAATCAGCATTAGGCCTTGTGTTCTTTTTCCTCCTTTTTTTTAATGACAGTGTTTTCCTTACTGCCAGTGCTAGTGCAGCGAGTTCTTCAGAATCCGATGGTACAACACCCCCCACCCCTAGACCTCCGTTTCCTGCCTGTACTATAAGGGGGTCACTTTTAGCGATTCTACTTATTTCATCGTTCTTCATTATCTTGTAGACTTCCTTCACCAAGGCATCGGAAAATTCAAAGAGGAATAATACTATAGCATGATAGCTTTAAATTATAATTTATATCAATACTGTAATTTTAAATTTTTATAAGTACTTTGGACCACATCAGCCCATCGACCGCAACATATTGACCTATCACTGAATCCTGGTCTGGGAAGTAAACAGTCTTGGCACCACCAATCTTGGTGGCTGTGGCAAGAAGAGTGTTGGAGGGGCAAAGAAAGTTGAAACTGCAACACTTGATATTGTATCAAATCTTAGTAATGTAGCCCCAGATCAGAAAGTCACCAAAAAAAGTAGCCAAAAACGAAGTATAACACCCAAGAAGACCGATGAGGCTACATGTAGTACAGAACTGGATCCACTGAAATCACACACATCAGACACATCTGTGGGTAATATATTTGTTCCTATTCGTGTCACAAAAGACAACCGGATGAAATTCATAGAGGAATATTATAGTATGACAGTTTCAATATATAATTTATATTGATACTGTAAATTTAAATTTTTATAAGTACTTTTGACAACACCCCCCCCCCCCAGACCTCAGCGAGTTCTCTTTGAAGTTTAGGGGTGCAATTACATTTACGGTTTTAACAAGCGAGCAAGGCTTCCTTCCTTTTGATTCAACTTCCATCACCGAAACAAATACAATATCGGCATCCTCCAACCCCACTGCAACAAGAATTAAACCGCATCCACCTGCTGTGGTAATGCAGAAAATTCAAAGAGGAATAATACTATAGCATCATAGTTTTAAATTATAATTTATATCAATGCTGTAATTTTAAATTTTTATAAGTACTTTGGACCACATCAGCCCATCGACCGCAACATATTGACCTATCACTGAATCCTGGTCTGGGAAGTAAACAGTCTTGGCACCACCAATCTTGGTGGCTGTGGCAAGAAGAGTGTTGAGGGGCAAAGAAAGTTGAAACTGCAACACTTGATATTGTATCAAATCTTAGTAATGTAGCCCCAGATCAGAAAGTCACCAAAAAAAAAGTAGCCAAAAACGAAGTATAACACCCAAGAAGACCGATGAGGCTACATGTAGTACAGAACTGGATCCACTGAAATCACACACATCAGACACATCTGTGGGTAATATATTTGTTCCTATTCGTGTCACAAAAGACAACCGGATGAAATTCATAGAGGAATATTATAGTATGACAGTTTCAATATATAATTTATATTGATACTGTAAATTTAAATTTTTATAAGTACTTTTGACAACACCCCCCCCCCCAGACCTCAGCGAAGTTCTCTTGGAAGTTTAGGGGTGCAATTACATTTACGGTTTTAACAAGCGAGCAAGGCTTCCTTCCTTTTGATTCAACTTCCATCACCGAAACAAATACAATATCGGCATCCTCCAACCCCACTGCAACAAGAATTAAACCGCATCCACCTGCTGTGGTAATGCAGAAAATTCAAAGAGGAATAATACTATAGCATCATAGTTTTAAATTATAATTTATATCAATGCTGTAATTTTAAATTTTTATAAGTACTTTGGACCACATCAGCCCATCGACCGCAACATATTGACCTATCATTAAATCCTGGACTTGGAAGTAAACAGTCTTGGCACCACCAATCTTGGTGGCTGTGGCAAGAAGAGTGTTGGAGGGGCAAAGAAAGTTGAAACTGCAACACTTGATATTGTATCAAATCTTAGTAATGTAGCCCCAGATCAGAAAGTCACCAAAAAAAGTAGCCAAAAACGAAGTATAACACCCAAGAAGACCGATGAGGCTACATGTAGTACAGAACTGGATCCACTGAAATCACACACATCAGACACATCTGTGGGTAATATATTTGTTCCAATTCATGTCACAAAAGACAACCGGATGAAATTCATAGAGGAATATTATAGTATGACAGTTTCAAAATATAATTTATATTGATACTGTAAATTTAAATTTTTTAAGTACTTTTGACAACACCCCCCCCCCCACCCTCAGCGAAGTTCTCTTGGAAGTTTAGGGGTGCAATTACATTTACGGTTTTAACAAGCGAGCAAGGCTTCCTTCCTTTTGATTCAACTTCCATCACCGAAACAAATACAATATCGGCATCCTCCAACCCCACTGCAACAAGAATTAAACCGCATCCACCTGCTGTGGTAATGCAGAAAATTCAAAGAGGAATAATACTATAGCATCATAGTTTTAAATTATAATTTATATCAATGCTGTAATTTTAAATTTTTATAAGTACTTTGGACCACATCAGCCCATCGACCGCAACATATTGACCTATCATTAAATCCTGGACTTGGAAGTAAACAGTCTTGGCACCACCAATCTTGGTGGCTGTGGCAAGAAGAGTGTTGAGGGGCAAAGAAAGTTGAAACTGCAACACTTGATATTGTATCAAATCTTAGTAATGTAGCCCCAGATCAGAAAGTCACCAAAAAAAGTAGCCAAAAACGAAGTATAACACCCAAGAAGACCGATGAGGCTACATGTAGTACAGAACTGGATCCACTGAAATCACACACATCAGACACATCTGTGGGTAATATATTTGTTCCAATTCATGTCACAAAAAGACAACCGGATGAAATTCATAGAGGAATATTATAGTATGACAGTTTCAAAATATAATTTATATTGATACTGTAAATTTAAATTTTTTAAGTACTTTTGACAACACCCCCCCCCAGACCTCAGCGAAGTTCTCTTGGAAGTTTAGGGGTGCAATTACATTTACGGTTTTAACAAGCGAGCAAGGCTTCCTTCCTTTTGATTCAACTTCCATCACCGAAACAAATACAATATCGGCATCCTCCAACCCCACTGCAACAAGAATTAAACCGCATCCACCTGCTGTGGTAATGCAGAAAATTCAAAGAGGAATAATACTATAGCATCATAGTTTTAAATTATAATTTATATCAATGCTGTAATTTTAAATTTTTATAAGTACTTTGGACCACATCAGCCCATCGACCGCAACATATTGACCTATCATTAAATCCTGGACTTGGAAGTAAACAGTCTTGGCACCACCAATCTTGGTGGCTGTGGCAAGAAGAGTGTTGGAGGGGCAAAGAAAGTTGAAACTGCAACACTTGATATTGTATCAAATCTTAGTAATGTAGCCCCAGATCAGAAAGTCACCAAAAAAAGTAGCCAAAAACGAAGTATAACACCCAAGAAGACCGATGAGGCTACATGTAGTACAGAACTGGATCCACTGAAATCACACACATCAGACACATCTGTGGGTAATATATTTGTTCCAATTCATGTCACAAAAGACAACCGGATGAAATTCATAGAGGAATATTATAGTATGACAGTTTCAAAATATAATTTATATTGATACTGTAAATTTAAATTTTTTTAAGTACTTTTGACAACACCCCCCCCCCAGACCTCAGCGAGTTCTCTTGGAAGTTTAGGGGTGCAATTACATTTACGGTTTTAACAAGCGAGCAAGGCTTCCTTCCTTTTGATTCAACTTCCATCACCGAAACAAATACAATATCGGCATCCTCCAACCCCACTGCAACAAGAATTAAACCGCATCCACCTGCTGTGGTATGGCAACATAATCGACAACGTAGAGAATTACATGTACCCTCAAGCTGTGTAGAAGGTCTAATGCAGTAAATTTAGCATTTCAAGGACAGGGAGGCTGAAAATGCCACTGTCTCTTACCTTTCCTCTAATTTCTACCACTTCTTGGGATGTCACTAACATTTTTTCCACCTCATTCAGATTCCTCGTGAGGGAATCATGTGTGCCACTGTGGTAATGCAGAAAATTCAAAGAGGAATAATACTATAGCATCATAGTTTTAAATTATAATTTATATCAATGCTGTAATTTTAAATTTTTATAAGTACTTTGGACCACATCAGCCCATCGACCGCAACATATTGACCTATCATTAAATCCTGGACTTGGAAGTAAACAGTCTTGGCACCACCAATCTTGGTGGCTGTGGCAAGAAGAGTGTTGGAGGGGCAAAGAAAGTTGAAACTGCAACACTTGATATTGTATCAAATCTTAGTAATGTAGCCCCAGATCAGAAAGTCACCAAAAAAGTAGCCAAAAACGAAGTATAACACCCAAGAAGACCGATGAGGCTACATGTAGTACAGAACTGGATCCACTGAAATCACACACATCAGACACATCTGTGGGTAATATATTTGTTCCTATTCGTGTCACAAAAGACAACCGGATGAAATTCATAGAGGAATATTATAGTATGACAGTTTCAATATATAATTTATATTGATACTGTAAATTTAAATTTTTATAAGTACTTTTGACAACACACCCCCCCCCAGACCTCAGCGAGTTCTCTTGGAAGTTTAGGGGTGCAATTACATTTACGGTTTTAACAAGCGAGCAAGGCTTCCTTCCTTTTGATTCAACTTCCATCACCGAAACAAATACAATATCGGCATCCTCCAACCCCACTGCAACAAGAATTAAACCGCATCCACCTGCTGTGGTAATGCAGAAAATTCAAAGAGGAATAATACTATAGCATCATAGTTTTAAATTATAATTTATATCAATGCTGTAATTTTAAATTTTTATAAGTACTTTGGACCACATCAGCCCATCGACCGCAACATATTGACCTATCATTAAATCCTGGACTTGGAAGTAAACAGTCTTGGCACCACCAATCTTGGTGGCTGTGGCAAGAAGAGTGTTGAGGGGCAAAGAAAGTTGAAACTGCAACACTTGATATTGTATCAAATCTTAGTAATGTAGCCCCAGATCAGACTGAACTTCCCCAGGTCTTCGGCGGTTGTAACTAATCAGTCTAGCTAAGACATTCAATTGCAGTGACCGCAGCTCTTCTGGTGTCTCCGGTCTCTTGGCCTTCCCGAGCGAATCTTTAAGTTGATTTGCAAGTTTGACAATGTCTTGTGGGACTGGAAGCTCCTGACGTTTGTTCATCCTTCTCTGCCGCATAACATGTCTTGCCTTCTTCTTGACATCAGTACACCAGTGTTGTCTGGATCGTCCATGGCTTGGTATACATTGGCATGGCATAGTCGAAGAATGTCATAAGATAGCTTTATAGCATTGCTTGGAGCATGCAAGTCTTCTTCATTATCCTCTTCTTCGGCTATGTCCAAGGGCCCACACACTTCAAAGACAGCGTCAACAAAGTTTGTATACTGTGAAGTTGTCAGAGCATCATAAAAGCATAGGTTCTCCTTCCCATCTTCATCAACTTGAAGTTTTCTCAATTCCATGTAGCCTGGCAAGCAACCGCATCACAGAACTGGCATAGTATCTTCGCACGCCTTGTTTCCTATGTTACCAATTCAATTTCTTCCCTTTCGCCGTTGCTCGTGGTCTTCGCTTTGGTATAAACATGCCACATTTCAATTTAACAGTCTTCAGACATCACCTAAAAACACGTATTTTGAGCCATCTCCAACCGTCTGTAAAGGCTTCCTTCCTTTTGATTCAACTTCCATCACCGAAACAAATACAATATCGGCATCCTCCAACCCCACTGCAACAAGAATTAAACCGCATCCACCTGCTGTGGTAATGCAGAAAATTCAAAGAGGAATAATACTATAGCATCATAGTTTTAAATTATAATTTATATCAATGCTGTAATTTTAAATTTTTATAAGTACTTTGGACCACATCAGCACATCGACCGCAACATATTGACCTATCATTGAATCCTGGTCTGGGAAGTAAACAGTCTTGGCACCACCAATCTTGGTGGCTGTGGCAAGAAGAGTGTTGGAGGGGCAAAGAAAGTTGAAACTGCAACACTTGATATTGTATCAAATCTTAGTAATGTAGGCCCAGATCAGAAAGTCACCAAAAAAGTAGCCAAAAACGAAGTATAACACCCAAGAAGACCGATGAGGCTACATGTAGTACAGAACTGGATCCACTGAAATCACACACATCAGACACATCTGTGGGTAATATATTTGTTCCTATTCGTGTCACAAAAGACAACCGGATGAAATTCATAGAGGAATATTATAGTATGACAGTTTCAATATATAATTTATATTGATACTGTAAATTTAAATTTTTATAAGTACTTTTGACAACACCCCCCCAGACCTCAGCGAGTTCTCTTGGAAGTTTAGGGGTGCAATTACATTTACGGTTTTAACAAGCGAGCAAGGCTTCCTTCCTTTGATTCATGGTAATGCAGAAAATTCAAAGAGGAATAATACTATAGCATCATAGTTTTTAAATTATAATTTATATCAATGCTGTAATTTTAAATTTTTATAAGTACTTTGGACCACATCAGCCCATCGACCGCAACATATTGACCTATCATTAAATCCTGGACTTGGAAGTAAACAGTCTTGGCACCACCAATCTTGGTGGCTGTGGCAAGAAGAGTGTTGGAGGGGCAAAGAAAGTTGAAACTGCAACACTTGATATTGTATCAAATCTTAGTAATGTAGGCCCAGATCAGAAAGTCACCAAATAAAGTAGCCAAAAAAACGAAGTATAACACCCAAGAAGACCGATGAGGCTACATGTAGTACAGAACTGGATCCACTGAAATCACACACATCAGTATTTAGGATGTGCCAATTCTAAAAAGATTGTGCCAAATATTTTTTATCCTGTTGTTAACCTTGAAAAGCAAAAAATTGTACTAGTTAATATC
>JAGTTF010004399.1:18798-36628 GCA_019095985.1 Streblospio benedicti | reverse complement strand
GCAGTAGTCTCAATCATGAGGCTGTCTACCGCATAAATCACAGCACACGCAGCCTGCGCTTCGTGATCGAGACTAAATCTATCTACGACGACACATCATTTAAATCAAAGTGTATTTTTTGTGCGCCGGTAAAAGCATATACACGATGCGTCGTTCAATCGAGTACATTCGATAATGGCGGCGCCATCATAATTCATATGCGAACAAAAATACCAGTATTTTATGGAAAAAGTACAAGTTTTATAATATTTGGTCATTTCCCCTGAATTTTCGGAATTTCTCAATTCCGATCGGAATGGACTTCGTATTTCGAATGATTCGAAAATGTCGGAATACTTGGCAACTCTGGTACTTACTTCGCAAAGGTCATCTCCATTCAAATCCTATCAGAAAAACGTTGCTCCTGTCTCATCAACAACTGAGACCTTGAAAGCCCCAAACCCATGGACTCTCTGACAGGAAATGGCTAGACCCACTGGAGCCCAAACCCAAGGACTTTCCTGAACAGAGATGGCTAGAGTCTCAAGACCTCAGTTGCTCCCATGGTCTTCTGATGAAAAGAGCAATAATCAGTTCATTTTAGACAACATACTAAATATTCAATCATGGATTTAATTATTATGACAAAGTGGCTAGCATGTTTAAATTGACACTAGAAATACTTACCAGAAAAGGTCATCTTCATTCAAATCTTCTTTGATAAAACGTTGCTCTTGTCTATTCAACAACTAAGACCTTGAAAGCCCCAAACCCATGGACTCTCTGACAGGAAATGGCTAGACCCTGGAGCCCAAACCCAAGGACTTTCCTGAACAGAGATGGCTAGAGCCTTCAGACCTCAGTGGCTCCCATGTGGTTCTCTCCTGATGAAAAAAAAATAACAAAGTTCAGTTTGTTACGGACAACAATGTAATTCTTCAATCATTAATTTAATCTGTTATTAGAAAGTGGAGCACTTACCAGAAAAGATCATCTCCATTCATATCCTCTTAGTGAAACGTTGCTCCCGTCTCATCGACAACTGAGACCTTGAAAGCATTTCCAAAAAAAGAGGCCTAAATAAGGAGATACCCCAACCGGCGGTAGAGCAAGCTACATCCTATATCATTTTGTTCAGTAGGTGCTCAGGCCTTTGGAAAGTATGGATGTATATCAAATATCCGGTGCGAACATATCTCAAATCGCCCGTTTCCATGGTAACCTCTGTGTTCACAAGGACTTCGATTGGAATAACATTTTCACTTATAGATTTTTATCTATAGAACATATAAACATAAAATTTGGTACACATGTAGCATAAATATGTATCTTAAAATTGACATATATTCGAAATCACAATTTTCAAGATGGCCGCCATAATCCAAGATGGCCGCCATATTTCACCACCAATTTCCAAGAACGTGTCTAAAAAGTTTGTTTCACAATACCCAATTAGTGTTAAAGTGAGGTTATTCTTGTGTAATGTTGCTCTTTGGGTTGTTAGGAATTGGGAAAATAAAAATTTAGGCAGATTTTCATGATAAACTGTGATCAGAATGAGATGTGTCTAGGGTAGCATATTTTTGCAAAAAACGTCTGTGGTTGAATGTGAATACCATTTTTAATGAAAACTTTTTTTCTGTTGCACATAAAAACATGATATTTTACACATGGTGTAGAAAATGCTAGCATCTTTCAAGGAACACATATTGAGGATTAAAAATTTCAAGATGGCCGCCATAATTCAAGATGGCCACCATATTTTGCCACAGATTTCCAAGCATGTGTCTATAAAGTTTGGTTTAAAATATCAAGACATACATTGACTATTCCAATCACTGTATAGAAATGCTTTTAAACCATTTAAAATATAGTTATGCTGAATATTATGTTTTGTTGAATACTTGCACATATTCGATAAATCAAATACACTTAGCATGTTAAAGTGGATATGATTTATTTAATGTTTATGAACTTTAGTGAGGTTTTGGTTAGACGAATGAATGGAATCCATAGAATGTCACACTTTATTTAGTCCTTTAGAAAATGTTAGTTTTGCTACCGTATCTTTTTAGCTACTGTCCAGAATCCATTCGTGAAATGTAAAAAACTATTATAAAAAGGAAAACTATTGCACAGGGAGGAAAAAACTAGAGGCTCTCAATTTATACATTGCATGACGGTCTGACCAGCACAGCCAGAGAAAACGAGAGCCCAGGAGGAGTCGTACTGAGTAGGCCCCCTAAAAAAGATTTTTATGCTAGCGGGCTGCCGCTAGGTGGCGCGCTTGGGGCGGCCTCCGGCTCCCCAAGTTTGTTAACCGCCGCGGTCGTTCAGGGAATTGATATTCTAGGGGATACGTGAGAGGTGAGTAAAACCCAGGGACCTGCAATAAAGCTTGCATATCGGGATTTATTAAACTTATGATGCAAAGTACCATCGCTCATGCCTAGGCCACTATATTTCAAAAAGAAACATTCAGGCCCAACAGAGAAAGTCCAATGAAACTGAATGTGACTTACCAGAGTATGAAAAAGCTTTTAGTTTCATCGTCAATGATATTGAGAACACAATTTTTTCAAAGAATAAGTCTGTATCAACGCTGTCACAACTACGTTCAAACTTTGCTGATAAGTTAAAAGAGTTAGGTATTCATATGGACGTGTATTCATGGAAATTAAAAGGTAAATTGAAAAGTCACTTTACAGACAGGCTTGTGTTTATTGACTTCTCTGACTTAGTTTGTTCGGGTACAGTTACTGTTAGAGATGCACTTCTTAAAGCATCACATTTGCATGATGTACAGCATGATGAATCTGAAGAGTTTCCAGATGAAGAAGATGAAACAGTGATAAATGAAACAGAACTATTACATACCGCAGCTGGCATACTTCGGAGGCACATGGCAGATGTAAAAGAATCAAAGCAGCACTATGATCCTTCCAAAAAAATTAGCATTGGACCATGCGCAGAATTTGTACCAGATTTGATGTATGATTTCTTCATGCGGGTAACAGATGAAGACTCGTATAATAATGTCAGAAGGTGTACAGACAAGGATATCAGCAAGAATGATGTATCCATGATATCGCTTTGTCATAATATCATTGCAAAATGTCAATGCATTCGTTCCCCAATGACACTTGGTTTAGCACTCTATGCGCATCACGAGTTTGGAAGTAAACAACTTATAGACAACCTTCACACTTTAGGTTATAGCATCTCATATGATGAAGTGCGCAGATTTCTTACATCAGCAGCGATTAATCAGCAATCTCATGATGTTTACATACCCACTGGTCTGAGAGATTCAGGTGATAACATCCAAATTGATGCTGCAATTGATAACTTTGACCAGAATGAAGAAACCTTAGATGGAAAGTCTACCACACACGCTATGGCAGCAGTGCTGTTCAAAAGAGGAACCAGCAATAACACCGAGGAACACAAGATTCCAAGGCTCACACAGAAATCAATGCCGAGCGTTAATACTGGTGATGATGTATTGTACAGGTAATATAATCCATTGCTAATCTATAAATATTAAGTGCTTGTGAATAAACGTCACATCACAATTTTATGTTAAATTCTTGTGCTGCACTCGGTACAGTAACATTAAAGCCTAACAACATATGTCTTGAGTTTTACATATATAAACTTTTGCATGGAATGTCTATAGAGCTTGGTTTTGCTTGTAGGTATAAAAAGCCAGTAGAGCGACCGCAACCTTCTCTAGTGCTAAACGCTCAGGTAATTGATGCCAATCTTCTTAATGAAAATCACATGGCAGCAGAACGACGTGATCTTCTTTGGAAAGCGGCTAGATATTATAAACCACAAGGGAGTATGCCTATACCATCTTGGTCGGGTTTCAATTCTGTCACATCAACAATTGATCAGCCTCTTGCTATTATTCGCTATCTACCTTTTATAAGAGCTCCTCCCACAGAATTTGATACAGTTTATACAGTTCTTGTGAAGCTGGTCAAAATTGCAGAAACCCTCGGCCAGTCACATATTCTTGTAACTGCTGACATGGCCATTTACTCGAAAGCCCAAGAAATACTCTGGGCACAACCAGCAGCCTTAACTGGTAAAGTAACAATGCGAATAGGGGGCATGCATCTCATGATGGCTTATCTTGCAAGTCTGGGAACATTGTTTGGAGATGGGGGACTCTTAAACCTACTATGTGACTCCGATGTGTATGCGACAGACACAGCAAGAAAGATGCTCCAGGGAAAGCAATATTCTAGAGGTTGTCGAGGTATACGACTAGTTCATGAAGCTCTCTTTCGTACGTTTTTAACATGTATGATAAACTGGTTCGATTCAGAAGGTAGATATCTTCATATATCTTCAGAGTTAAAACATAGTGTAAAAGATTTACATACCTTTTATGATTCCGGCAATTTGCAATCTGTTCTTACACTGATGACAGATATTGAACAGGAACAGCTTCCCTCCATTCAACATGCCATAGAAGAATTTCGGGAGGTTGGCAGAAGCAGGTCAAAAACATTTGCATTTTGGGATGATTTTTTTTACTAGGAGGCGATTTGAGATATGTTCGCACCGGATATTTGATATACATCCATACTTTCCAAAGGCCTGAGAACCTACTGAACAAAATGATATAGGATGTAGCTTGCTCTACCGCCGGTTGGGGTCGATCCTCAAAATAGCCATTTGGCCGCTAGTCTATTAGGGCCACTTGATATAGTCAAATGGAAGATGTCTCTTCAGCTATATCAATACAGTGGTAGGAGCTTGCTTGGCACAACAGTGTGAGTAGAATTGAATTCACAAGCAAACTTGGGAAAAATATATATGTAGATACTCATATAATTAAATTCTTCAATCATTGATCTAATCTTTGTAGGGCAAAGAAGAGTACTTACTTCGTAAGGTCATCTCCATTCAAATCCTCTTAGTAGAACGTTGCTCCCGTCTCATCAACAACTGAGACCTTGCAAAGCAACAGACCTAACTAGACTCTCTGAAAGGGAAATGGCTAGACCCAGAGGAGCCCCCAAACCCAAGGACTTTCCTGAACAGAGAGATGGCTGATTTTCCTGAGTCTCAAGACCTCAGTTGCTCCCATGGTAATCACCTGATGATAACAAGAGCAATATTCGGTTCATTTCAGAAGATATTTTATCATTATACATGGGCTTCTCTCTCCAGGGGGTAGAATGAGCAATGTTCTGTTCATTATGGAAACCGATTTCATTCTTTTATTCAAGAATACAATCTGTTATGACAGAGTAATTAGTATGTTTTAATTGAAACTTAAAATTCTTACCAGAAAAGGTCATCTCCGTTCAAATCCTCTCAGTAAAACGTTGCTCCCGTCTCATCAACAACTGAGACCTTGAAAGCCACAAACCCAAGGACTCTCTGACAGGAAATGGCTAGACCCACAGGAGCCCAAACCCAAGGACTTTCCTGAACAGAGATGGCTAGAGCCTTCAGACCTCAGTTGCTCCCATGGTAATCACCTGATGAAAAAAATAATAATGTTCAGTTTGTTACGGACAACAATGTAATTCTTCAATCGTTAATTTAATCTGATATTAGAAAGTGGAGTACTTACCAGAAAAGATCATCTCCATTCAAATCCTCTTAGTAAAACGTTGCTCCCGTCTCATCAACAACTGAGACCTTGAAAGCCCCAAACCCAAGGACTCTGACAGGAAATGGCTAGACCCACAGGAGCCCAAACCCAAGGACTTTCCTGAACAGAGATGGCTAGAGCCTTCAGAACTCAGTTGCTCCCATGGTCCTATCCTGATGAAAAAGAACAATGCCAAGTTCATTTTAGAAAACATATTAAATATTCAATCATGGATTTAATTATTATGACAAAGTGGCTAGCTTGATTAAATTGACACTAGATATACTTACCAGAAAAGGTCATCTTCATTCAAATCTTCTTGGTAAAACGTTGATCCCGTCTATTCAACAACTGAGGAGATTGAAATCTAACCCAAAGGACTCTGATGACAGGAAATGGCTAGACCCACTGGAGCCCAAACCCAAGGACTTTCCTGAACAGAGATGGCTAGAGCCTCAAGACCTCATTTTCCATGGTCTTTTGATGATGATAAAGCAATTAAATTTTCAGTTCATTTTAAACAGCATACTAAATATTCAATCATGAATTTACAATTATTAGGACAACTTGGCTAGTGTGTTTTCAAATTGCACTTCATCATCAATACAGGGAACGATCTTTAAAACTTCTCAGAGTAGAAATTTGGGCTACCTCAACAACTGAGGCCTTGCATTTTGGAGGGACTCTATGACAGGAAAAAGTTACTATAAAAACCCCTGTCCCAATTAAATTTTTAAATGTAGTTGAGGTTAGCCTACAAGGCCTTAGTTGATCTCCCCATGGTCTTCATCAACCTATATGAAAATAGTCAATGCAATTCATTTTGGGGACATTTTCTGTAATTCTTCAAAAATATTTGATCCCCTCAAATTTCTAAAGTATGTGACCTCCCCACCATTGCAGTTTTGATGACTTCATGACATATCAAAGAAATTTTCTTTTAAAATTTTTGTCCACATTCAATAGACCTGGTTTCTAAATCCAAACCCAAAAACTCTTCACAACGGTTCAATACCTTAACATGTACTAAGTAGCATCACTTGCTTTCAAGGAACAATCATCTAGATATTCAAATAAATGAGTTGTACAGTCTGCAGTAAAGCCTACCACTGTTCATTCCTTTCATTCCTCAATCAATAGTCAGAATTTCGGATAACAATCTACCCGGGCTGCATTCAAACTCAAATACGTACGGTGAAGTCATCTCTGTCAAAACATGAGGTGCGTGTTCTCCAGACAACTAATGTCATGGGTAAAACAAAACTAAAGTGTACTCTATTTACATGGCTAGGATAAAAACATGCTGGGTGCTTAGATGACCAGTGACCACCAGAGCCTTGAACACCTCCAGTGATGGTGCCATCATGGACTCATGGAAAAAAAAAGTTCCATTTCCTAATTGTGACGTGGGAAGACAACTTAATGTAATAATCCTTTTAGGAAGATGGTATTTGGAAAAAGTGGTGGTTGTTTAGTCTGTTTGAAGCTCTGTGTGGTCTAGTTAGGTGGAAAGTCCTTATCAATGGACAACGTTGTTATGCTCTTCTTGTATAGCATGTGGAACCCATGGTCTTTCCTCAAGTGAGGAAATGGCTTGCAGCATCCTCACTTACCTCAGTTTTGATGGTGACCAAAAAAGATGCTTAATCAGTTAATTTAGAAAACTATTCTTCAATCATTGATTTAGGTTATGTATGACAAAGTAATTAGCATGGACACTACAAGTACTTACTGGAAAGGTTTTCATCTTCGGGGAACTCTTGGTAAAAGCGTTGCTCCCGTCTCATGTCCAGGTCCTGTATGGACCTAAGGACACATGACAGAATGGCTTGACCACAGGAGCCCAAACCCCAAGGACTTTCCTGAACATGATGGCTGGTTTTCAGACCTCAGTTGCTCCCATGGTAATCACCTGATGAAAACAATTAACCAAAAAAATTATTTGAGTTCATTTTGAAAACAATGTAATTCTTCAATCGTTCAATCAGATGCGGTTGGGCTTAAAGAGATAGTAAAATGTATCCTTCATAATGGGAGACAGTGGAATGACCCCAACTCAGGACTCTCTGACAGGAAACATAACCTTTAAACCCACAGGAGAAAAAGAAGTCAGCTGTAGTTATTCTCAATGGCAGAAGTGGCCTCCTGCCCTCATTTTAACCAAAAAATTCTCCTTTGAAAAGACTCATTTTTTGAAATAATTCATTTTTAGATAACATACTAAATATTCAATCCAAGTTTAGTAACAAATAAATCAGATCGTATGTTCCGTTCACCAACTACTATAATATTACTCATAAAGTTGTTTTATTTGCAGTTTACTGTGTAAAATATTGTATATTGGTCATCATCAAAAGAGACCTTGTTTTTATAAGAAGAGGGGTTTGACAGGTTTTGGGAGCCTGTTTTTAAAAATATTTTTCATGCTATCATTTTGAAGCTAAAACTTTTCTAATCCCAAATTTTAATATTTCTAAAATTGTATTATTTGCCATTAGTTTTGAAAAGAATATCTTTCCAAGGATAAGTTGATCAGAAGTTAAGAAAATTAGCACGATGTTTTCCTCTATATCAATTCCGAGTATCCATCGTAACATTTGACAGATGCTTATAAAGTTAATATTTGGTAACATAAATTTGTCAAACACTTGTACATAGCTGGTCTCGTTTAATACAAACACAGTCTGAATTTTACAGTGGATCAAATTTTCAAAAATTTTCTTTGGGTCATTTGCCGTGTCCGCAGGAGGGCAGGAGATTGCAGGATTTACTGCCCATGCTACTGCAATCATTACCATTTGCTAGAATTGTACTTAAAAAAGTTTTGATCAAAACAATTCATTACTGGAATTTTTTTTTGAAAAAGAGAAACTTCCTAAAGACCTTCCAATGATATTTTGCTGCTATTGGGGATACGTTAAGAAATAATTTAACCAAGTTCTACATAACACTGGGTGTGCCTGTAATTCAATGTAGAAAAATGTAAAAAATTTTTATTACAATAAAAAATATCCGCCATTGATATTACAAATGCATCAAAATCCGCTCACCAGTAGAAATGATGGCGTTTTTTATCCATCCAAACTAATTACGCAATTCATATTGAACATGGCGAAACTTTGAATTTTATTTTACATGCCTGACTAAGCTAATCAAAATTAATTTGAACAACCTTGAAATTTCTATCCATACTGAAAAGATACAGGACAAAATTGCAGGATTATCTATGGGATTTTCAAACGTTCCAAATTTGTCTAGAATTTTGCATAATTCAACATAATTTTTCAGGTTTCCTGAACCACACAAACCCATAAAAAAAAATACGTTTTTTCAAATGGGGAGTCTAAGATAATTTCGTTAAACCTGTATCTCAATTATGAGACCTCAAAGGAAAAACAGTCAATGACTTTTAGAAATAAGGACCAACACAGTGCAACCGGCTGACTGTAGAGTTAAAATCAATTTAGTGTCTCACATTCCTTGATGCAAGGAGCTTTGTTCAGTTTCATTACGGATAACACTTTCATTCCTCAATCATTAATTAAATTTGAGATAACAATCTACCTGGCCTCATAAAATGCATATAAAATTGACCTAGGTCATCTACATAATACCGGTAGAATGTTGTCATCTCTGTCAACATAGTGGTAGAATGTTGAAGGACTGATGACAGGAAATGGCTAGACCCAAAGCCCAAACCCAAGGAAATCCTGAACAGAGATGGCTAGAGCTTTCAGAAAGTTGCTCCCATCAGCCCAAAAACATGGTCCTCTGATGAAATAGAGAGAAATCAATCATGTTCCGCCTTTGATGAAAAAGACAATGCCAGTTCATTTTAGAAAAGTTCTAAATTCAATCATGGATTTAATTATTATGACAAAGTGGATTTAATTTTTAAATTGACACTAGAAATACTTACCAGAAAAAGGTCATCTTCATTCAAATCTTCTTAGTAAAAACGTTGATCCTGTCTCATCAACAACTGAGACCTTGAAAGCCCCAAACCCAAGGACTCTCTGACAGGAAATGGCTAGACCCACAGGAGCCCAAACCCAAGGACTTTCCTGAACAGAGATGGCTAGAGCCTTCAGACCTCAGTTGCTCCCATGGTAATCACCTGATGAAAAAGAGCAATAATCAGTTCATTTTAGACAACATACTAAATATTCAATCATGGATTTAATTATTATGACAAAGTGGCTAGCCTGTTTAAATTGACACTAGAAATACTTACCAGAAAAAGTCATATTCATTCAAATCTTCTTAGTAAAACGTTGCTCCCGTCTCATCAACAACTGAGACCTTGAAAGCCCCAAACCCAAGGACTCTCTGACAGGAAATGGCTAGACCCACAGGAGCCCAAACCCAAGGACTTTCCTGAACAGAGATGGCTAGAGCCTCAAGACCTCAGTTGCTCCCATGGTAATCACCTGATGAAAAAATAACAATGTTCAGTTCGTTACGGACAACAATGTAATTCTTCAATCGTTAATTTAATCTGATATTAGAAAGTGGAGTACTTACCAGAAAAGATCATCTCCATTCAAATCCTCTTAGTAAAACGTTGCTCCCGTCTCATCAACAACTGAGACCTTGAAAGCCCCTAACCCAAGGACTCTGACAGGAAATGGCTAGACCCACAGGAGCCCAAACCCAAGGACTTTCCTGAACAGAGATGGCTAGAGCCTTCAGACCTCAGTTGCTCCCATGGTCCATTGCACATAGGTATGGAGTTGTGCGCGGACAACTCAATTCCAATACGTAACATTCACCTGTATGGTAACAATAGTCAGATCGGATGACTCTTCCATCTG
Organism: Streblospio benedicti; assembly: GCA_019095985.1. Taxonomy (NCBI): domain Eukaryota; kingdom Metazoa; phylum Annelida; class Polychaeta; order Spionida; family Spionidae; genus Streblospio; species Streblospio benedicti. Next base: position 26,218 of record JAGTTF010004399.1, on the reverse strand, counting down.
GGTCTCGTTTCATTGACTCACAACGGATGGGTCCATTCAACATAGGGACAGAGTTGTGCACGGACAACTCAATGTCAACAGGTAACAAACAATGCACCAGCAACTTGGCAATCCGGACTCTCCAACACATTGGCTGGGCCTGACCCAAGCCACAAGCACAGAACTTGATCTTGGAAGGTAACATGGAGCCATTCAAGGATGACTCTTCCAGGGAGGTCTCATTTCATGAACTCATACGCGGATGAGTCCATTCCACATAGGGACAGAATTGTGCACAGACAACTCAATGCCAACAGGTAACAAGTAGTTGTACGGTAACAAGAGTCAGTTCTGATGACTCGTCCAGCCGGGTCTCGTTTCATTGACTCATGCGTGGATGAGTCCATTGCACACATGGACAGAGTTGTACAACTCTTCTAGAGCCTACAGACATCAGCTGCTACCATGGTCTGCACCTGAGGAAAATACGAGAGATGTTCAGTTCATTACAGAAAAAATTAAATTTTTCAATCATCAATTTACTCGTATAATATAACAGAGTAATTGGCATGCTTGAATTGACAATGCAAGTACTTACTGGAAAAGGTCATCTTCATTCAATTCCTCTTAGTAAAACGTTGCTCCAGTCTCATCAACAACTGAGACCTTGAAAGCCCCAAACCCAAGGACTCTCTGACAGGAAATGGCTAGACCCACAGGAGCCCAAACCCAAGGACTTTCCTGAACAGAGATGGCTAGAGCCTCAGACCTCAGTTGCTCCCATGGTCTTCTGCAACCTGATGAAAAAAACAATCGTTCAAGTTGAATTTACGGAATAGTTGCACTCATAATTCTTCAATCTAATTAGCATTTAATCAAGGTATTAGCACCATGGACAACCTTTACCAAATATCAAATTCATCTCATATCAAATCTTAGTAAAACGTTGCTCCCGTCTCATCAACAACTGAGACCTTGAAAGCCTCAAACCCAAGGACTCTCTGACAGGAAATGGCTAGACCCACAGGAGCCCAAACCCAAGGACTTTCCTGAACAGAGATGGCTAGAGCCTCCAGACCACAGTTCCTCCCATGGTCTTCTGCAACCTAAAGAAAAAGTGATGGTCAAAGTTCAAGGAAAATAGTTGCATCATATTCATCTAGTTCAACTAAGCATGTGTGATTAGCATAATTTGACAACCTTTACTAACACTTCCTACCAGAAAATTCATCTCCATTTCAAATCTTCTCAGTAAAACGTTGCTCCCGTCTCATCAACAACTGAGACCTTGAAAACCCCAAACCCAAGCACTCTCTGACAGGAAATGGCTAGAACCACAGGAGCCCAAACCCAAGGACTTTCCTGAACAGAGATGGCTAGAGCCTCAAGAACTCAGTTGCTCTCATGGTCCTATCCTGATGAAAAAGATCAATGCCAAGTTCATTTTAGAAAACATACTAAATATTCAAATGTGGATTTAATTATTATGACAAAGTGGCTAGCATGTTTAAATTGACACTAGAAATACTTACCAGAAAAGGTCATCTTCATTCAAATCTTCTTGGTAAAACGTTGCTCCCGTCTCATCAACATCTGAGATCTCAAAAGCCCCCAAACTCTCTGACAGGACTGGGCTGAACAGACTTTCCTGAACAGAGATGGCTAGATTTCAAGACCTCAGTTGCTCCCATGGTAATCACCTCTGATAACAAGAGCAATTTTTTTCTTTCATTTGAAAGAATTTTTCATTGGCTTTACATGGGTCTCTCTCTCCAGGGGGGTGAAATGAGCAATGTTCAGTTCATTACACAAAACCAATTTCATTTTCATTCATCTGTCAGAACAATGTTCTAAATTGAATTCAATTGAAAAAATTGAAAATTAAATATTTGGAAAATTCACCTCTGTTCAAATCTTCTATGGTAAAAGTTGCTCTAGTCTCATCAACAACTCAGGCCTTGAAAGCCCCAAACCAAAGGACTCTGGAGGAAATAACTAGATCCCACAGCAAGCCCAAACCCAAGGACTTTCCTGATGACAGAGAGATGGCTAGAGCCCTTCAAGACCTCAGTTCCTCCCATGGCATTCTCCTGATGAAAAAGATCAATTTTCAAGTTCATTTTGACAACATACTAAATATTCAATCATGGATTTAATTATTATGACAAAGTGGCTAGCATTTTTAAATTGACACTAGAAATACTTACCAGAAAAGGTCATCTTCATTCAAATCTTCTTGGTAAAACGTTGCTCCCGTCTCATCAACAACTGAGACCTTGAAAGCCCCAAACCCAAGGACTCTCTGACAGGAAATGGCTAGACCCACATGAGCCCAAACCCAAGGACTTTACTGAACAGAGATGGCTAGAGCTTTCAAACCTCAGTTGCTCCCATGGTACTCTGCAGCCTGAAGAAAAAGTGATGGTTAAGTTTAAGGAAAATTATTGCTTTTAACTATAATCAAGTTCTACTAGTGTGTCACCGTGGTTAGCATGAGCTGACAACCTTTACTATCACTTACCAAAAAACATGACCTCTGTTCAAAAAACTACCTCCCATGATCCTCTCCTAGGAGGTAATAGGCCATAAAGAAAATGGCACTCAGTTTGTTATGGAAAGTGATTTCATTTACAAATGATTTTATTTACAAATGAAAAAAGTTTTATTCGACATTTCTTGCCAACATTTCATTTATGGAAATCATTTTCCTTCTGTGGCATTCAGAGGTAAAAATATGTAATTATTCTGTGGATCCAAGAGGGTTGATAAATATAACAACATAGCCTAATACTAAAAAGTGATAATATTTGCGTCATGTACGGTTGCCAGTGTGTTTGTGACAGAAACTGAAGCTGATCGGTAGCCTACTTAAGCCATGACATTAATTAAAGAAGAGAATACCATGGTCCATTACTAATATAGACATAGTTCTCAACAAAGACAAACCAATTCAGTCTCAATTCGAGCGTATAATATAACCAGAGCATTTGGGATTCTTTTCGTCATTAAAATCCTCGGTGGGGGAAGGTTTGGGGATTTTTCAACATCAAATTTAGCCTAAAACTCAACTGACAATCAACTTGCATTTGGGGCCAGCCCCAACTTGACAGAAAGTCTCTCAACAAATTGGCCCTGACATTTCTTAAAATGACTAGTCTGATTTCCTTTAACTAAAATTCTAACACAGACGGATGGGCTTCCATGGGTCTCATGCAACAACTCATGACAAAGTGGCCATTCCACATAAAAAAATTGCATCAGGACGATTCAACTCAATGCCTGACAGGTAACAAGCACAGAACTTTGCCCATTTACCAGTAACATGGAGCCATTTCGGATGACTCGTCCAGCCGGGTCTCGTTTCATGGACTCATGCGTGGATGAGTCCATTGCACACATGGACAGAGTTGTACAACTCTTCTAGAGCCTACAGACATCAGCTGCTACCATGGTCTGCACCTGAGGAAAATACGAGCGATGTTCAGTTCATTACAGAAAAAATAAATTCATTAATCATTAATTTACTATTCTTCAATCATTAATTTACGCTTATAATATGACAGAGTAATTAGCATGCTTAAATTGACAATACAAGTACTTACTGGAAAAGGTCATCCCCGTTCAAATCCTCTTAGTAAAACGTTGCTCCCGTCTCATCAACAACTGAGACCTTGAAAGCCCCAAACCCAAGGACTCTCTGACAGGAAATGGCTAGACCCACAGGAGCCCAAACCCAAGGACTTTCCTGAACAGAGATGGCTAGAGCCTTCAGACCTCAGTTGCTCCCATGGTCCTCTCCTGATGAAAAAGAGCAATAATCAGTTCATTTTAGACAACATACTAAATATTCAATTATGGATTTAATTATTAAGACAAAGTGGCTAGCCTGTTTAAATTGACACTAGAAATACTTACCAGAAAAGGTCATCTTCATTCAAATCTTCTTGGTAAAACGTTGCTTCCGTCTATTCAACAACTGAGACCTTGAAAGCCCCAAACCCAAGGACTCTCTGACAGGAAATGGCTAGACCCACAGGAGCCCAAACCCAAGGACTTTCCTGAACAGAGATGGCTAGAGCCTTCAGACCTCAGTTGCTCCCATGGTCTTCTCCTGATGAAAAAAATAACAATGTTCAGTTTGTTACGGACAACAATGTAATTCTTCAATCGTTAATTTAATCTGATATTAGAAAGTGGAGTACTTACCAGAAAAGATCATCTCCATTCATATCTTTGTAAGAGCTCTTTGGTAAAACGTTGCTCCGTCTCATCAACAACTGAGGCCTTGAAAAGCCCCAATCCCAAGGACTCTCTGACAGGAAATGGCTAGACCCACAGGAGCCCAAACCCAAGGACTTTCCTGAACAGAGATGGCTAGAGCCTTCAGACCTCAGTTGCTCCCATGGTGTTCTGCAACCTGAGGAAAAAAGATATCGATCAAGTTGAAGGAAAATAATTGCACTCATCATTCATCTATTTCAAGTAGCATGTCATTTTTAAAGAAGAGAATAACATAAATTTCATATACTAATAATTGTACATAGCTCTCAACAAGACAAACCTGTGAGTCTCAATCGAGCGATCCAGAGCAGCAGGGGACTTCTTTTTATCATTGGCATCCTCGGTGGGGGAAGGTTTGGGGATTTTTTAACATCACATTGACGAACAACTCAGACTGGTATTACAGCCATTTGGGTATTATTGCCACACAGTAAGTTTTCATCATTGCAATTCATCAATGTAATATAATATATAGAGCGAAAATAACTAAAACTTCCTAAAGACTACAGCCATTTGGGCCGCCTGAGTTGTGCACGGACAACTCAATGCCAACAGGTAACAAGCAATGCACCAGCAACTTGGCAATCAGGCCTCTCCAACACATGGGCTGGGCCTGACCCAAGCCACAAGCACAGAACATGCACCTGGAAGGTAACATGGAGCCATTTCGGATGACTCTTCCATCTGGGTCTCATTTCATGAACTCATACACGGATGTGTCCATTCCACATAGGTACAGAGTTGTGCACAGACAACTCAATGTCAACAGGTAACGAGCAGGTTACGGTAACATGAGCCAATTAGGATGACTCGTCCAGCCGGGTCTCGTTTCATGGATTCACAGCCGATGGGTCCATTTCCACATATGTAGAGAGTTGTGCACGGACAACTCAATGTCAACAGGTAACAAACAATACGCAAGCTACAAGCACAGAACTTGCCCATTTCAGGTAACATGGAGCCAATTAGGATGACTCTTCCAGCGAGGGTCTCATCTTATGGACTCATACACGGATGAGTCCATTGCACAAAGGTACAGAATTGTGCACAGACAACTCAATGTCAACAGGTGCACCACAAGTAGTTGTGGGTAACAAAGTCAGTTCTGATGACTCGTCCATTTTATGGGTCTCATTGTCATTGACTCATACGCAGATGTGTCCATTCAACATAGGGACAGAGTTGTGCACGGACAACTCAATGCCAACAGGTAACAAGCAATGCACCAGCAACTTGGCAATCAGGACTCTCCAACACATGGGCTGGGCCTGACCCAAGCCACAAGCACAGAACATGCACCTGGAAGGTTGCAATTTGTAGCAATTGGTCTCCATGAAGGATTAACAGGGACACCACGGGAAGGTTTGCTACGCGTCCCCATGCAAAAAAAAAAAACTGTTATTCATTTATGAAAGTGATTCTATTTCATAACTATTGTATTGTATCAGTTTATTTCGCATAAAATGCATATAGCGGGTTGTGGGAATATCCTTTGGAGAAGTAAAATGTGTCCATATAAGGTAGAAGACAGGTGTCCTTAAAAGAGAGGTTCATTTTATGCACATGTAGTAAGTAAAACTTCCCATTAAGACCACCTCTAAAACGTCCTTCAAAGTCAATATGATCATTTAATCTGTCAAATAAGAGGTATACAGTAGAACCTTCAATTAAGACCACCTCTCTATAGGCACCACCTCTATAATAAGATCACTGTCCACGGCCCTAAACCTTCATAAAGCTACCCAAATGAGCCTTTGTATAGAGGTCACCTCTCTATTGAGACCACCTAACACTGGTCCTAAAGGTGGTCCTTATAGAGAGGTTGTACTGTATCTTGGCAGCCGAGATTACCGTGATACAGAGCGCTCTACTTCTTTCTATTTCCCCATTTCTATTTACATTATATAATGTGAACCTCTATTTTAAGGACACCTGTCTTATATGGACATTTTTCACTTCTCGACTTTGCATGTCACAGTTGTTGAGAAGTGACTTCTACTCGCATCTCAATAAACTGTTAGTCATTGTACTGAAATGTGTTGATAGAAAGACTGCTTCCGTGGCCGAGTGGATAGGGAGTTGGACTCGTGACCAGAAGGTTGTGGGTTCGATTTCTGGTCAGGTCTGATGGTGGATAAGCACGTCTGCGTTACGGTAGCATTGTGCTGTATGCTCCCCGGGGAGTTGAGAAGGATATAGTGTGACGAGGATGCTGCTAATGACCTGGTGTAAATATGTAAAGTCGCTAGAGCACGATAACAGTAAATTGTGTAGAAAGGATTCATTTGAAAATCCACTGATGGTAGATATATTGTAAGAAATACAAGTTAAAAGTAATGCAGTCCCAACTATAAATAATCCAGGAAATAAAAAAGAAGAAAAAGCAAATCAGCATCAATCATAAGCATTACACTCTTTCTTATAACAAAGTTAGACTAAATTAATCCTGCCTTCATGTAGATTGTTATCATGTTGAAGATGCTTTTAAGGCTGGTACAAATATAAAAATAAAGTTTGATTTTTTGACTACATATCTACCTATATTGATATTCAGTCAATAATTCACTAAAACTACTTATGTAAACACTTTTGCAAAAGAAATATGTCTTGTCATTTGATGACATACATATCTGGTCAACTGCTTAGTGTTATTGAGCATTGCTTCTTTCTTTCATTTACATATGGAATAATTATTAATTTATTCTATCTTACTTACTAGTCATTTCCTAACAACCCAGGGATAATCTTCAGTCTCTCCTTCTACTTCACATGTCATCCTTATGTGACTTTCACCTCTGTGTCATGTACTGGCTCAAACATGTAATGGTTTAATAGCACTTACACCTTGCATATTCATGTGTTACCCACATTTTGCCTTATCTCAAAATGCTTCTTAATCAATTTCTGATTCAACGCTTAGAATAGAGGATGAATCTGCTTTGGAATACATAATGTAAAAAAACATAAAGAGCAAAATTATACAATGGTCAGATAGATGTGACATAAGATACAAAATGTGTATAAAACAGATAAGACAACATAGCAGCAAAATCCAGCTGATCCCTAGTATGACTGTCAGCTCACTACCAAGGGCGGGCGCTCATAAGATTTCTAGCAAAGACAGCTTTGTGAGATAGAAAAAAGATGCACACTGCAGCTT